>CAFUXE010000734.1:697417-766714 GCA_903364295.1 Serranus cabrilla
AATTGTGTGTGCTGAGCTGGATCACTGAAAGCTACAGTTATAGTGTGTGTGTGTGTGTGTGTGCACGTCTGGGTAACAGTCACAGTGCAGAAGATGAGCTCTCTGGCCTAGGGAAGCATAAAAGTTAATGCACTCACACATACACACAACCATGGAAGTCTGTGTTCATATCAAACGCAATAAGAAACCATGAGGGCCGTCCAAGAAGGGAAGGGTACACCGCTAAACCTCCCCTTTGCTACAGCCCACCTTTCTTCCTGTTCCATATATATGATGATGCACATATGAGTAAGCCTCTATCAGCTAATAGTGCTTTTAACTTGTGTTCTTTTCTCAGAAACTGCAACAACTAATCACATGCCCTGCATACAGTTGAGTACATACTGTATATTTTTTTTCTTTTATGTCCCTATATTTGTGCTAATATTAAATGTGGTGTACAGTCACAGCAGTACTCGCTGTACTGGGATTAGCTCCACTAGCCTCACCATGTGGTAATTAAATAAATTGCTACCTTTTCTCTTTCCACGGCTCATGTTTTCATTGTGAACTAAAAAAAATGTTAAAAAGTTGGCAGCAAAGTTAGAATCAAACCATCAATTTAAATGTGGTAAAACTTGATACTCCATCCCCACTAACTAATGCATTCTAAAAACTTTTACTTGGTTTGATTTTGTTTGTCCTGCTCCAAAGTTAATTCTTTTCTTAATAAGTGTAATAAAGATAAAAATGTTGTGATCCAGCATAATCACTCAGTACTAAACAGCAGACAGACAAATTTAGCGACTTGCTGGTGAACATAGTTGAGGGTTGAGGAGCTAAAGAGCCAAATATTTCCCTAAAGAGGTGGTAGACACCAAAATAGAGCAAACACAGTGAATATTAATCTTAAATTCATCAGATGGCAACAAACACAACTCCAAATGGATGAAAATGTTGCTCCCTGACACTCTAAAAGTTGTCCTCACGGCTTGTTTCCTCTGCAAAACCACAACACTTAAAGTAGGTTTCAGTTCATATGTTTCTTTCATTCCTTACCTTCTTCAGTTTAATAACGGCCTCTCTGGTCTCAGAGTCGGTGCTCAGTTCAAACATGCCGATTCCATCTCCGTCTAAAATGCGGTATTTCACCATCCCGTTGTCTCCAAGGTCGGGGTCTTTCGCCTTGAGACGGCCCACCTCTTCTCCTGGCACTTTATCCTCCGATACAGACATGGAATACACACCTGGGGGAAAGACAAAGGCAGAGAATTTACTTGGTTGGTTGATTGGTGATGTTAGTTGCTACTTGTGGCCACAGCTTGCTTTTGTATTCAACACTCCTCAGAGTCTTAAGAAAATTCCTGGCCGGCTGCCACTGTGTTTACTATCTGAGGCAGGGTCAGTTTTAGAGGGCAGAGAGGCATTAACATGAACTATGCCATCTGTCTCATATGGCCCGAAGGATCTTCATATGGCCCAAAGGATATTAATACCCCCTATAGTGTCAGGTGAGTGTGTGTCTGAGGGAGTAGACACCTGGCTTGCAGAATGAGAGCAGCAGGACCATATGTCTTCTCTCTCCTCTTTTATCCTCATCCCTTGCTCTCGTCTCATGTACTTTTTCCCCAAATGGTTTTCTCCCCATTTCATCTAATCTGTCTACTGTCTCATTTTATCATAAAATCATCCTCTTCCCTCTGTCTATCATCCTACTTCTACTTTCTCCCCCATATTGATAATTTCCTCCTTCCTTCCTTTCTCCCTCTCCATCTTCTCTGGAGCTCCTCAGTCCCTCATTCCTCGCTTCCTCCTCCTACTCTATGATTCAGCCATCGAGCACAGCGTGGACTCATCACTTTATAGCCCGTACACCATTAGCATATTTATCCTGCTCGTCCAGGTGTCGCAATCCTGTGAATCATGAAATTCAGTTGGTCATGTGGCTTCCAAGCAAATGCGAGTGGGAGAGGGAGAGCGATTCACAGGACTTGATCCATCCAGCCCAAATCTCTGCTGCACACCCTCCACCTCCACCAAATCCCTCCTTTCCATCTTTCCTCTCCGAACTGTTTGGCTCTTTTTGGTCGTTCCCTCTCTCTCCATCGCTCATTTGCTTTTCCTCTCTCCACGTCATCCTTTCAAATCTCTTCATTCATCCTCACCTCTCCTCCCCCCTGTCCGCCCTGCTTCTCTCATCCGTCCTCCTCCTCCTCCTCCTTCTCCTCCTCCTCCTCTGGCTCTGTCTCTCTCTTCTGCCTGCCTCTTCTGGCTAAAAGCGCATTTCATCCCTGCCCTCCCTTTGCCCTTTTCCTCCCTCTCTTCTCCTGTCGTTCCATTCTTGTGTTTCCTAAGTAGCTTAACTTCAATGGCTCCTGGCAGCTGAGTTAAACATTGTATGACAGGACACACAGGCAGCCTGGCATACCTGGCTGCGGGCTAAAATGAGGCACAGCTCGCACAGGAAATGTATATTTACAATCAAGGACCACAGTGGCAGCAAATGTGAGTTTCAAACAATAAATGATGCACTCGTAAATCACCCGTACTTGCTTTCTTCAGGAAAAAACAAACTTCTCCACCAGTTACTCCGTGAGAAAGTGAGTCTGAGAGTTTGAGAAAGTCATTAGATGCTTTCATTACCCCCCCCCACATAAATGATTGCGCTATTTGTATTCACACAGATGTCCAATCTTGGAAGGAGAAGCTCATAAAACCAGCAAAGTTTAGATATAAACACCAATAAAGAGCCTCATAAATGTAACTCATGTAATGACCACAATCTCCTAGATCAGTAATTTTAATGTGATTACCAACAATGATCTTATATTACTTGTAATTTATTACTCCTCATACTGGTGACTTTTATGTGTTATCAGACTGACAATATTGTAGATGCATTTTATATTAGTAATTTAAACTTGGCAGGCAGGCTGCTTAACAATGCTTTAGGAAGAAACACATCCATTAGTGGAGTTTAGGAAACATATTGCCCACATTCCATAAGGGACAGCATGTTTTTCACGACAAACTGAACAGCTATTAATGTGTTTATTTATTAAAGTGACTGTTATTGACTAGAGAGTTGTATATCCATGCATAACGCTACTGCGTCTCTGTGGCGGGTTATAATTTTACTGTGGTGGGTGTGGACTTATAATCAGCTCAGAGTTTTGGTTGTTATTTTGCTCACACAAATCTTATCGGTCAGTATGAAGTGCATATTTTCCACTCCATTTTGGTGAATTAAGCATGAGTTTTGAGTTATTTAGCATCAGAGTTGCTACATTTTCATGATTTAATGTGTGAAAGTCTCTTTTATTTCTGTTATTATAGCTTTTTTATATTAATCATTGTGTTTTTCTGTGTCTATTTTGGGGCTTTCTAGTGTTCGTATTTCTGTCCAAACTTTCGTCCAAAGTTTCTCCCCCGGGTTTAAAGATGGATTTAACATCCCTGCAGTGACACAGAAATACCTCTCGAATGGTCAATCATCTTCTCAAGTTGTGTCGGGGATTTTCTATCGACGGATTCATGTTTGTTTTTTAGCCATGAGAACGGACAGCTCTGTAAAAGCAATCCTGAAAGACACTGGAAGTAAATGATATGTGCAAATACAATTCTGCAAATATCAACCCAAAGATTATCTTTCACAGCTCCAGATTTCTTTATTATCTGCTTTGTTCTGCATTGCTCTTGTTCAAACAAGAACGAGAGCGAGCTGGCTGTGAAGGAGCGCGGCTGACATATATTAACGCTATTTAACAAAGCCATCGCTGTCGTGTCAGCCTAATCAAGACTGAAGTCAGAGAGCGTTTAAGAACAATCACTTGTTATTTGCCTTGGTTTTCCTGCTCCTCCTTCTGTCTGTGCTGTGATGGGTTTTCAGAGTGGCACACGAAAAATGCTTAATAATGAGGTGAAAGGGAGAGAATTACAAGGACAGAAAGTCAGCGAGAAACCGAGAGAGACATAGAGATCAAGCCTCGGAGTGAAAGAAAAAATATCACAGCTTGAATGGAAACTGAAAAGCTGCTGGAACACATGAGAGGGAGTCAAGCTGTGCCATATATCTTTTTCTGTCTGTTTTTATCTCTTTCGTTGTGTTTTCTCTCTTTGTATCTGTTTTATTTCTGTCCTTTTTCTGCCTCTTGCTTTGCCTCTGTTTTTCTTTCTTGACTTGCTTATCTGATTTCCCTTTTTCTCTCTCTCCACTCTCTCTCTCTCACTCTGCCCAACTACTAAATAAGTAATCACTGTCCTCATTCACACCATCTGGGAGGCTTTTCTTGCAGGTGTTTGTACTGCTTCCACTTTTTTTTTAACAAGGGTACGCACTACCACAGCATATTGCCATTTGATGTGTTGTCTTGTATCACAGATGTAAACTGCCAGTGATGCACAGCTGATCTTTAAAAGTAATGCAACGAGGTACTATGTAAACACTTACTACTTATAATGTTTGGTTATAAAACCTGCGTTATGTTCTTTTCACTATGTTTTCTATCCATTTTGGATATGGGAACAGAAGGCTGTCCTGCGGTAAGAGAACCCATCCTTACTGAGTCCTCACAGCATCATTGTATAAGTGTTTCTTTATTATTGTATTCATTATAAAGTGCTGCCTTAAATATAAAGTATTGGGTTTAAAAAAGGAAATACTACACCACCAAATTCTACTGACTCCCTGCTGTTATGCACCAGCCCTTATCGGGATTTTAGGCTGCAGTTATCTTTGACATACACTCTGTGGCCTCTTTATTAGGTACACTTGTCAATGCAATCACATACTTCAGCTCTGCAATAAATTCCACATTTACCCATATAATAATGTCCTATTTTGATCGAAACTGTCAGTATTAACGGTCTAGTGGTGTTCATCTGGAATGAATTATATCGAGAGGTGTTTCTAAGCACTCGACTCACAAAAATGGAAACACATTTCAATGTAATTCAGTTCAGCACGACACCAGAAAAGGTAGAATTTATGACCGGGCTGCATTAGATTTATTATGAGCGTAAGTTTGAACTTTCCATCCTTATGTAAGAGCCCATGGCACTGTTAAAAACGTGTCTGTCTTAGTTTGAAAACTTCCAAATATACACATACAACCTCAACTTTTTTTCCTTCATTTGAACTCTGTTTCTCATAAGACTCCCCATCAAAATGTCTGTTTGTCGTGACCTACAGATTCTGATTTTAGCTTCGCATTGCAAGACACTGGAACGCAGTCAGCTTGGTGGAATACACAAGCACTGGAGTGATTGTTTTGACAGTCTCTTTCTCTCTCTCTGCATCTCTATGTCTTTTACATTCCCTCCCTCGCTGCTTCTGCTCGTGTCTCTCGCTTTCCTCGCCTATTCAGCTTCTCCACAGGCTAAATCCTGAGCCCCCGTCTCTTCTTTTCTCCTCCCGTCTTCTCTCCATCCATTCCTGCAGCTACTCTGCTGAATCTCTGCCAGGAGTCGCTCTGCTCAGAGCCACGGGAGGGGAGGGAGGGGAGAACGTGGAAGAACAAAAAAGGAAAAAAAAAAACAACAACAACAGAGAGGCAGTAAGAAACTCGGAGACAGGTTGAAGGGGAAGATGGATACAGAAACTCAGAAGGAGGTGTTGGACAAAGAAGTAGACTGGAGAATTAAGATTATCGGGTGAACCAGAAAGATTGAATTTTTGGTTAAACATTGGCTGTCGGGGCATAATAACCAGCTGCAGCACGTTCAAACCATTTACTGCATTTGGAAACGTTGGCATTACATCAACAACCGCCAACGAAGGAATGGAAAAACAACAGTAAAAAATCTTGATATAACAGGACTTGTCTTTCTTTCTAGTTGTTTCATTAATCATATTAGTTTTTTATTCAAGAAACAACATATTTGAAAAAAAAGTAAAGGTTTTTTGTTGAAATCTGAAAAACTCCATTACCAAAAATTAGTAGATAAATGTAATATGTCTCTGTCTCTTTTCCTCTTTAAACATCAAATCTACAGCTCTGGACAGATCCAGGCTAAATATTTCACTACTTTTTATTGCTCAGCAAATCAGTAATTCAACAGATGTCCTTAGGAGAGGTTTAAACACACACATGCACACACAAAACGACAAACACACACTCGCACACATGCACACAACTGCCTGAGGACTTGCAGGGGGCCAGTAAAGAACCTTTAATAATTGATTTTTTAAGTTATCTTTTGTGCCTCCTACTGTGACTTCTCTAGCTTCTATATTGCGAGCTGATGACATGTTTTCTGGGTTATACACTTACACACATAAACAGTACACACAGAATCGTGTACACACATGTATGTGGACGGATATAACCCACATGCAGAGATGTGTAGTGAAGAAAAGGACAGAAGCGTAGGCAGTAATGTGGCTGATGTGGTGAAAGATGTGTGTCACTCCAGTAGGAAAGGACATACAGTCATAAAGTGAATACTTTGTAAATACATAAAGTCTGTGTACCGTCATGTTTGTTTGCCTGCATATTGTACTTGTTTGATTTGTGAGATAACTGTTAGGCAGTGGCTGCACCAGGACCCCAGATATATTAGTCAATGCCCCCAGAGGATGAATCGTGTCACACCAATAGCTGATTGGTCCGGGATTGTACAGTCGATATTATAGACCTTTAGAGGATATTTATACTCACTTTGTGGGAATTTTGGAGGGTTGTCATTGACGTCTGTGAGAGTGATTTTAACCTCGGTGGTCCCTGACAGCCCGCCCATGTGACCCCCCATGTCTTTGGCCTGGATGACAACATCATACTCCTGGCGTGCTTCACGGTCCATGTTTGGCAAGGCAGTGCGAATTATACCTGAATGAACATAAATTAAAATTAAATTTGCATTCACATTACAATTTTTATGACTAATGTGGCATTATCAACCTCAGTGATGTTATACATTTAAAATGTGATTTACTTTCCCCAAGAGTGGCTGTCATTTATTTCATATATTTCATTTTGCAGGAAAATTCCCCATCACTCATTATTCATATAAATAAGAACTCTTGTTAAACATGGTCAAAGTCTTACATTTCTCTATTTCAAGCCCCAGTAATCTTTTCTTTCTGTTTAATTCATCACCGGCTGCTCTCTTTCCATCTCTCTCTCTTTCTCCACATGTCGGGCTGCAGTGTCTGGGAGTTGAGGCCTTCTACTGTCGTATTATGCCAAGTGTGTGTGCGTGCATATATGTGTGTGTGTGTATGTGTGTGTGACAGCATGCAAAGCTGATAATCTCCAAACCAATTAGAAATGTGAGCTATGGATTTGAGCCAGTCAAATACCCAACACTGGTTTGATTAGCCAGATTTACTTTGCCCAAATCTCTCTCCCTCTCTCTGTCCTAACCGCTCTCTTTCCATGAACTCACTCTCTCTAAACCAATTTCTCTCTCCTCCTCTACTCTAACCCCTCTCTTTCTGTTCTTCTTCACCCTCTTTGGCCTCTTTCAGCTCCGTGTCTGCCCTAACCTCTCTCCTTACATCCAATTTCTTCTTTTAATGCAAACCCAAATATTAGGCCTGGGCTGTGGAGAGACCAGGCTGAATGTCCTCTGGGGACCTCTTTTTACAGCAGTGCCTTCTTTTCCTCACCAATTTCAGTGGAAAGGACGTGCTGTTACATGATCCCTGCAGCGCTGAGTTCTTCGCTTTTTATATTGAGTGGTAGACAGTAAAAATGTCGCACAAAGAAACAGGATTTCACTTTGTCATAGTGACAAACAGTTTTCACAAGGTGCCTGATAGATATAGCAGTTAAGGGAATAACAAGCATGCTGAAATTGTACTATTGATTTTTTTTTCTGAATACTTGAATGTATTTCAGAATAATCAGGAAAAAACAAGAATTAGTCAGTTATTGCATCTTTTACATCTTTGAAAAAGTTAAAGTGTAGTTTGAGCTTGAAAAATGATTCATAGCTGAATTTATTTGGGGCGAAAAAGAGTCAATTTCATCATATATTAATATCAGTGTGTGAGACTATGTTAATTGCAATGATTTTGTTCATTTTTCGTGGTTGTGATGCTTAATAACAGCGAAGCCCAAGAGACAAGTTTTAATGAAAGTCAATACAAACTTTGAGTCAGCTGCAGAGAAATAAAATAAAAGTTGTTGGTTGCACCAGCCAAGTGTTTAAGATTTAATTCCTATTATTAGTTGTTGTTAAAAACTGAGATGCAGTTAATAGATGTGTAGTTTCAATGTACACTATGGATCATATAATATGCTATAGCTATCTGACTAACTGAATATATACTTATAAACCTCAAAAGTGCTAATGTTAACTGGTACTTGGTGCATGTGACTTTACGTTATTTACTTGCAGGATGCTGTTCAGTTTCTATGTCTTTGCATGACACTACATTTGGCTGTGTGTCAGCTGACCCAGAGCAGGATTGTGTTTTCAGCTTCACCTGTCTGAGGCTCCACAGAGAAGTAGGGTTGTCCTTGCAGTATGCTGTACACCAGCCTGGCACTGTTGCCGTAGGTGGGGTCATCAGCGTCTGTAGCTGTCACCTGCATCACTGACGTACCTACAGGACAGACACACAAACATGACAGACAAGTCAGGAGATGACTACTTCAGTGATTCAGCCCAAGAATAGTTTGACAAACAAGCATGTCACCGACTGCGTGTCGATTCACCTGCCTGCACCGGCTGCATGAGGATAGGAAATGAAAAATACTCTCTTCCTCTCAGACACTGCTGCTGAACTGCCCCTGTGAGGCTGGTCTCCACTCCTATTTCTCTACATTTCATCATTGTCGGCTGGAAACATCCACTCTCCAATTTTGGTGATTTTCATGTTTTAAATAAAACATTATATCTCTTCCACGCGGTGACAGAATTCTACAACCCCTGGATGTATGAAACCCTTTCTCAACCCATTGGATAATCTGAAAAATGCATGGTTGTCAAGATCAAAAACAAGGCGACAGCAATTTACTTCCTGTAAATCTCTGTTAACTGAACTTGACACAGCTAAGCTGAGCAAATGGGCAAAATAAATTAAATTTGCAGAAGTGTGAAATACATTCTGTTAACTTTGCATAATTGTTGAAATTCACTTTTTTTTTTAATGTGACAAAACTCATGAAACTAACTGACTCAAAAGTGTGAAAGAAAAGCGGTAGCAGCAGTTTAGAGCTGCAGATGTACACATGTCCCCTTCAACAGGCACCTTACACCACCCAATATTTGTGTCACCTGCAGAGCAAGTGCTTAAGTTTTCCTCTTTTTTTATATTTTTGCTTGTGGCTGTAAAAAATCAACACCATGTCGAGTTATGAAGATTGCTGTATTAATTCATCCATTCAGTTTTCTTACTTTGGTTCTGACTAGCAGACTTAAAGCCTCAAACAATACCAAGAAGTGTTTAGGCTTGGGGTCACATCCACTGCCCAATTTCAGCATGAATTTCGCCATGTCAGGCGGTGGTCACTCAGCTGCATTTAGATGTATGAATGTGCCCTAATGCTCTTTATTAGGCACTGAATCATAAAAGTCATAAAAGAAGGAACGTGGTTGGCCTGAATTTTTTTTGTCTTTCTTTTACATACTTTCAGTAAAATAATGTGAAACCTCAGCTAAATGTGTCAGTGGTGAAAACTATGAAAGCTATTTATTTCCTTATCTGACATGATTATAAATCAATAGTTTTAGGTTCAGTTAAGTTCAACTGGAGCTAGAGCATCTCTTGCATTTAGGTATCATGAGTTTGACTGGAACTGCAGGTATAAAAGTGCTGGTGCTGACTCGTAGCATCTGTGTGATATTGGCTGGGTCCTTTGGGTGCTTCATATCAATAACAGTGTTTTTGCTGATTCCAATACTTAGGTCTTCTTTTCGGTTTTTGGCTGTTATCAGTTTCAGTGCAACACTATCTTACTCCATCCAAAATCCATTGGGAATATAACTGTAATAAAGTTTCATTCAGCCCTGGTCTCAATGTGGCCGCCACCTTAAGTGTACAGGGTGAATTACCAAGAATAGTAATTTGAAAGAGACTGCCTTCTCTATCTGTTCTAATTCTGTCATCCATAAGGGAACATGGATCTAGTTTGTCAAATTACAGCTTTTCTTTCTGTTCCTCCTCTGTGGTTGAGGATGAAGGCAAATGGCAGCCCCTCCCTGCGAGACTCATGTATTCAGGCTTCAGCTTAAGTAACGGATGGGTGAAAAAAAGCCTCAACAAAACTCATTCAGAACTCCTTTCAGAGGTTCTGTCTTTGAGAGTCCAGTCCATTCAGAGAAAGGATTTCTCTGCCTTTCAGAATTTTAGGCAGCACCACTGCCAGTGTGGTTCAATTCAGGTCAGCCTCAAGGGGTTGAAGACTCTCCAAGACCACATAATATTTGGAAAAAAATCTATCAAGATCAGAAGCTTTAAGTAAGGAGACTCTGAGGAGACTCCTGCTCATGCCAGCCTAGTGCTAAATATTTCCTCGCTTCTGCTTCTGGTTGAGGTTTTTTATACATACAAGAAAAGGAAAAAAGATGAACTTTTTAGGAGCTGGATGTGTCAGCTAATGGTCTGATATCAGCTTCCTGTAGTCAGATTTCAGCGATAATTAATAATGTATGAAAAAGGCTGTTTAGCAGACAAACAACACTGCCGATGAACTCCATCAGTGACTTCATTAAGAAGCGTCACTCAATATGCAATGGATAGCTTTTCTGTACTATTGATTTTCTCTTCTGGATTGCTGTTGTTATCAAATTATGTTTGATTTTTGGAAAGAAGACAGGTCTGCTGCACAGTTCACAGATATACCTTCACTTAAAGAAGTGGACACTAGCTTCAAGACATGGTAGGCTTTAGTTACGGAAAAAAATAGAGCATTTAATAAGCGTTGAGGCCAAGCCTTAAACCAGACTTCTGTTCTTACTTTAACACATGCATATAATGTATGTTTTGGATGAATAACACAATGTAGATTAACATGCTTAGTTTATATGATGTCCTAAACTTTTATGACACCACAGCCCAAAGTATTTTAAATTCAATTAAAAAATTCAAATAAAGCCTCAGCTTTTCCATTTTCCCAAACTAAGCTTACCCTCCTATTTTTTTTACTACTCACCAACATTGGACATCTCAGGCACCCTGGCGTAGTACGGCCCGTGTAGAAACTCAGGAGGATTATCGTTGATGTCCTGAACTTTTACTATGAACTCCGATGGAGGCTCCAGAGGCTTATTCGTGTCTCTGTCCACTGCCTGGGCTGTTAAAGTGTACTGGGCCTGCTCCTCACGGTCCAGGGTTTTTGTAGCATGGATGTTGCCTGTCTTGTCATCAATAACGAAGATCGTCCCAGCACCTTCGCCGGACAGGATATACTTGATGTTGCCAACGCCTGAGTCTACGTCTGAGTGGAGCTGAAATCGAAGGAGGAGAAGAGAGAAGAGAGTGAGACAAACTAGAGGGAAACAGAGACAGAGACATATGCAAATGAAGGACATGTTTGATGCTGACAACATCTGGATTTCAGATGGTGTGAAACTTGAAGAGAAAGAGAGTCAGACTGGTGATTACAGAGTGAGACAGGTAGTCTGGTCTACAGTCAGAGCTGGAATACATATCCTTGCCTGGCTGCTTGGCAGATGTGACATAAGGTGGCTATTTCTCAGGTCTACAAATGAAAGGAGCAGGAAGACTGAGATAGACGTGCTGCAGGAGACAGCAAACGCTAATAAGTAAGAGATTTAAAACGGTGTCATCCCAAAAAATTGAAGAATGTTTAACATTCAATTAAAGCTTGTTTTTTCCTTTACAACCCCTAGACTGTGAAATATGATGCATTGTAAACATAATTTGTTGTTTGTTATGAAAGCCGCTCCTCGGTTTGAGTGATGTTGTTGTTGTGGAGGAGTACCACCAATCATCTTCACCTTGAAAGTGAGCATGACCGCTCTTTTTTTCTATCGTTCTCTCTCCCCCTGACGAATGGGGAAAAAGCACATTTAAATCCTGTTGGAGTTACATGTCAACATGTATTCCCCCAGCATGATCTTAAATGTTGTGCAGCTTGGCTGTTAATACACTGTTATTGGAGTATTGATAAGTTTATTCAAGAAGGGTTTATTAAATATATTATACTCACCCTGCCCACCAGAACGGGGTCAGGCCCAGTGTACTCCTCAATGACGAAGAACTGATTCCAGACCCATCCTCGTTTGGACCTGTGCAGTACCTGCCCCTCCTTCCCTGCCCTCTGTCTGTGTCTGTGCAGCGACAAGTGACCTACGAACAGAATCACAAACATTTATTTTAACCAATGTTATATTCTCTATCAGCCAGATTCAGTCAACCACACAGTTCTGTTTTGCACGTTTAAAAAGTGTAGGAGCAATTTAAAATTTAGAGCATGAGTTTGAATGAATGAATTATCACCACTGCAGTTTGTTTTTCTGAGAATATCTTCAATACTCTGTTCAAGAGGTCACTGCTTCCCACCCACTTTTAAATTCAGAGGCCCACTTTTAAATTATGGGTCACCAGTTCAAATCCCAACAGAGAAAATGTGGGTGGTTGGTGTGGACGACACACGCGTCAACAAGTAGTTTTTTAGGTGGCTCTTAGCGAGGCACTTAACCTCTGTTTGTTGCAGTGCAGCTGCTCAGTGACCAGTGGGATCAGGCTGTGGCTGTACTGAGCAGCTGCCATGTGTAAACATCTGTAACTTAAAGGCACCTCGAGGGAAAAAATGAATCACTAAGCAACTCATTGCTACATAAGTAAGGGTGAAACAAAAAGATTTAAATTGTAAATAGGACACACATGCATAAAATCTGAGTGTAAATACACTCAGGATGCGCTGAAGATGTGATTATCCAAACTGTCTTGGGAGATGTTTAGAGTAAGCGATCACACTGTTGACAAGAAAATGGAAATGCAGTGCTTTTCCGCTTAATACATGTAAAGGGAAAGAAACATTTAAATTCACTCAAGTAAATATTTGCATCACAGCTTGGATAGTAACATCTTTCTAAAGTCATTGTTTAAAATGGTTTGACGGGGCGCCAAAGTTACTCATGTTAAAAAGGGAGGGATGTTGACAGTTCTGAAATGCACAAATATGAAAAGAAGTTAAGTGGTGAAACATAAATTGTATTTCAGGATGCATCACAATGATAATGATAAGGAAGTGTTGCTTTTGTCATACCTGGATGTCTGTGTTTGTGGCCCCTTTGATCCAAAGAAGCATTTCCTTTCCGGGTTCCTAATGCGACGCCACAGAGCGCAGAAACTCCAACTAACACCAGGAAGGCTCTCAGCGACCCGAGACCCTGCCGCTTCATTGTCGGCATCGCCATCTCGCTCGACCTGAGCAACCGTGCACTTCGCTCCGCCCCCTACTTTCTGGTTCCTCTCAGTGGAGCTCCGCTCCCACTGAGGTGATATCCTGTTTTTGCTAACGAAATGTTGTTGATGAACTTCCTAGTTCATTGGCTGAGAAGGGGCCGGTTGGTGCGGATATTCATCACCGACTTTCCCGTTGCTGCCTTTCTTCTTGTCGTTTTTCTTTCTCTTCTCTCACAATTGGTTAACTTCCTCTCTCCTCTGATCACGGAGCCTAAAAGAGAGAAAAGGAGAAATAATGAAAATGCTGCTCAAAAAAACCAAAGCAATGGAGCAAATTTACATTCAGTTTTATAAACTTTTCTCTTGCAAACAGATTTATCTTTACTAAAGTGATTAATTTAGCAGTGACAGCAAAAACAACAAACAGTTTAGTGATCATTCTTTCCTGTCTGTTGTAAAGGGTTGTGCTAATTGACTGCAGTTGGAGATCTGACTTCTTTAATAGTTGTTGTCTTGATTAGGACATTGTACTAATTACCCAGACAATGCTGTCTGTAAAGTCATTAGCTTTAATTCAATTAGACGCAGACAGATTCAGTGTAGGAGGTACAGCCCGTGTGCTACACCAGGTCGGTGTATTGCTCTATTTACATCTGTTCAAATGCAACAAAAATAAAGCAAAGCAAATGTAGGAATGTATGAAAGTCATTAAAGCAGATAACATGACTCTCCCTCAAACCCCTTTACACGGTTTTTAGTTTGATCTGTTAAACTGCACAAGAAGCACACAGACAGAAATTTGATCGGTACAAAATCCAGCGTGTCCATCAACACCTCTGACTTGTGAAAGAAACTGCTCGTTCATTACAAGAAACTAGATGAATTTCAATGAAATGCCTTTAGTGTAATTTTAATGAAAGTGTTGGCACATGAGCAGGTTGTAGAATAAATGTGATGGGAGCAATGACGGAATTAATCAAATGATGCCAAGATCTACTGAATAAAGGACTACAGGTAATGGAGCCTTCGTTTTTTCCTGTAAGTACCAACAAGTGGTTTGCAATTGAAACCAAGACATATGAGTTTGAAGATCTGCGACCTTTATGTTAAGTCAGATGTCAGATGTTTGGATGACTAACTCATTGTAAGCAAGTATTGTCAAAGTGTGATAAACCAGCCTCAAAGTCAGAAATTTGTATTCCCAACCAACCAACTACAACCTTCTCAACAGTGTCACACAACTTCCTCATTCCTTTTTTGTAATAAACAACAAATGCTGTTGTTTTTCCCTTTTTTGGCTTTAAGAATCGAAGGTCAGACAAAAGACAAGAAACAGCACTGTGTTACAGTGATACAAAATTAGAAACAAGTCATTGAGGCAAATAAGTCAATAATTGACCTATACCTACATGTCAAATATCTCATTTCCTGGCCCAATGGTTAAAGTATATTGATGCATTATTTGCACACAGCTGCATCTCCAATGAACCTCCATTATGGCACCTGACATGGTTGGTAGGTGATTTGGGACACAGCTGCAGGATCCTCTTTTATTTTCAACATAGACTTTTAGTGTTTCTCCCTAAAGAGCCAGGCATCCAATGAAGCCAAATACACCCAAAGTAGACTTCAAAATAATTGTGCCAAAGCTGCCAGTATTCCAAAATCATTCAACACATGCAAGAAGCAAACAGTGACAGTAGGTGATAGTGTACACAAATCCCTTTACAACAGCAGCAGATTGGTTTTTCTAGCTGTAGCTGTTTGATTCTCTGCGATTCTTTCTTCTCATTTATGTGCCTTGTTCTTCTGACTTCCTTCTGTCTTAACCTGTTCTGTGCTTTTTTTAATGCCATATGAATAAAGGTTGTGTGCAGAAATGTGTCTGTATATGTGTTTAATATTCATTAGCTCAGGGCTCATTGGCTCCTGTTGACCACATGACCAGCCAACCAGGATGTGACAGTTAATCCCATACCGGCTCATCATCCGGCTAATTATCCTTGAGTCTTGTGATTGATGTGCATATTTGTTTGTGTCTGTCTGTGTGTTTGTGCTTGTCTATCATTTAACTTATAAGCCTAAAAGCTGTTGTCTTTGCCACAGCAAGGTGGCTGCTTGACGCAACATATGTGGGACTAAACTGAAATTACCTTGAAGGATTGCAGAGAAATCAGACACAAATACCAAAGCAGAAGAGATGAGAAGAAAAGACTAGATTATGTGAGAATGCTTAATTTGTCCATTGCAGCCACATAGGCTCAGAAAAATAACTTGAAACTAAAAAGGAGACAACAATAACTTGTGTAAAGAGCTGGTTTTACTGACTTCTTCTTCATTTTTTTTTTCACATTTAGTTTAACAAATTTAGAGTTGAATTTCTAACAACACCTCAGGAGTATCTATTCTTGGAGGTGTTGTCACTTGCAGGTGAAATCACTTGTGAATTCGATCAGAAAATGAGCTAAAAACTTCAAATAAGTCTTAACAACAACAACACCAAAACAATTATAAAGCCTGGTGTGCACTTGTTGTGCAACGAGCTGACACCTGCTATGCAGAATCTATTAACACGCTCTCAAACTGTCATTTATGTGTCAAATTAAGTGTCAGCCTTATTAAACAAGTATAAAAATGAAGCAGGTCCAAAATAAATTGCTTTCACTAATATCCTGAAACCCTGCTACCGGTCATCTGTTATTTGCCTCAAAAGCTGTCAAGTTAGACACATTAAAAAAACAACGATAATAAAACATTGGGAAGAGTGCAGAGTGACAGCTCGGTCTGACTGTGAATATGATAACATGTGACTTGTTTGATGGCAACAAATGACCCTGCTGTCAAATTAAAATAAAGCAGGAAAACTACTGGAGATGGAGAACAAACAACACAACTGCAATATCCTAAATGTGACTTTCTTTTATTTCTATATATTTTAAATACATCATCACCACATATGGAATGGGAATGCTTGCTGAGAGAGAAGGAGAGAATGCAACCCAGAAACAGACCGTGATAATGACTCCCCAGGGCAAGCATGCCTTTTGGCCAGACCACTTCCTCTGTCTGAATACATGACTCAAGAGCCACATTAGAATAGTGAACAGCACACGAGTGTGTGTGTGTGTGTGTGTGTGTGTGTGTGTACCATTCCCCTGGGCTCCTAGCGATGCTGTGAATCCATGAGTCAAGTGTTGGACTCGACTACTGTGATTCATTGGCTAACATTAGAGGGTAGTGAGGCCCACACTGTGTGTGTGTGTGTGTGTGTCACAAAGGTCAGAGCAGTAGGGTTGGGAAAAAAAACCCCCGCTGACATATTCTCACTGACTGACCAATCACACCACATTTGTGCATTTCATTAATTAATAACAGTGACTGGCACATTTGAGTGTGTGATGTTATGCATGTGAGGTCGTCTGTTAGCATGCATCTGTAATCAATCAGGAGCCTGTTTATTTGATGTGTCAGTAGGTTGTTATTTCAAGTAAATACTTATTCTCTCCCTGTATTGATAAAGAAGACAACAAGGACAAACTCAATATGAAGAAGTGAGTTCAGGTTTAGTCCTTTTCATGTCATTTTCTGATAGAAACTAATTGTTAAGAACATGAATCAGTCCCTTAATCATCTGCAGCCTTCTTGCATTCCTTAACTTTGCACCAGAATTCATTAGGAACACAATTGTTAGCAAACCGTCATTCAAATCCTGTTTAACAGATAATCTGGCTCTGCAGTGAAACATTGTTTGCATAGGTACATGCGTTTCTGTAGTTGTCATGCTTCTCTTTCTGGCTCCGTCTCATGCTGTGCTTCTTCAGTCAGAGTAGCTGTAATAGCGGCCCAGCTGCAATCACAGTGATTATCTCCAGAACTGAAACAAAGTACATGCTAGCAGATTGGAGTTTTCAACCAACTGTGAATGAATGGAGACAATTTCTCAAGGTTTCTCTTATAGTGCCTTTTTCATTCTGTCTATTTCATAACAGACTGTTACTTGCACAATCAAGATGTGTTTGATTGAAGGTTATGGTTTTAATCTGAAACTATGGTCAGCAAGGGGTTCACAACATTCACGGTTCGGTATGTACCTCTGTTTTGAGGAAAGGGTTCAGTATGTTTTTGGTCAGGGAAAACCAGCCAAACATCTTTGTTTATTTACTTTGAAAAGCATCAATTCAACAGTGGTGGTCAGTCAGTCAAACAATGTAACAAATGTAGCTGTTTTCTCTTTCTGTCCCCTAACACGCTCTCTGTCGCTGTCTCTGGACTGTTCTTCTCTCTCTCATTTCTTTCTCCTTTGTGAGCCAAACCTCAGAAACATTAAAATAACTTTGGAAAATGCCTGGAAACTATACAGAATAAAACTTGACCTGACTTTTTTCCTCTCTCTGCTCCAACTTTCTCTTCCTTCTGCACTCTCTGGGGGTCATTGGCAATAAAGGTGATTCATGCATGTATGAATGTGGGTCCGTCTACCTTGGCCCACTCTGTCTGTGTGTGCCTTTTCATACTTTTTCCACCTCGTCTCCATGTCGCCTGTGTCAGAGATGTGAAGGCAAACAATTGTTTAAGTGTACCCTGTCTGCACAATGTCTGCAAAAGGAATGATACATACATATGAGAATTAAAGGAGAAAGGAGGAAAGCAAAGGGTATATTTGTTGGGAATTTTCCTCGTGCAAGCTCCTTCTTTTTCATAATGGCGGTTTGTCCTGCATTTTTTATAATTTAATCATTGTTTAGGGAGATTTTTATGTCACATACGTCTCAAAGGCACATTTTCACAACTATATGAGTTAACAGAATGGACGCTGACTGTTGTAAACACTGTGGAGGTGATAACTTCTGATTAGTTTGAACACATCATGTTTTCCGACTCGTGATTCACCAGCTTCACACAGTTTAAATGCTGAAACACACGAGGTATGTTGTTGTTATTTCCCTTTTGATTTGACCACAGCTAACATTAACTCACCCCGAGCCACGAAACTAAAGGATTACGTCTGAATTAGCTAAGCGGTCGACACTAACAGGACATTGATGTAGAATGTGTTGTTTGTTCCCACAGCGCAGCCTGAAGGCGACATTTGTCCCCTCCGTGTTCTCACAGCCCCTGTATCATCATTTGTTCCTGCCACATTGGTGTCATTCAGGACGGTGGCGAGTCTGTTCTGGCATGAACCAAGATGGTAGTACAGCAGAAAACTGTGGGCCACGTTTTGAACTTTGGAAAAACAGCAAAAGTCATAAAGTTCAGTCTTTACAGCTATGAGATTAGAGTTTTTGTATCATAGGCATGACAAACACCCTGTTTTATCATTGCATCAGGGTATTTTAAGGTCATTTAAGTCTTGAGCTGAAACTGAAGCTTGAGCTATTTAGAGTAAATTAACCACTGTGGCTTCATTTTTACTTGAGAAAATGCACGACAAACACAATGATTGTCTGTTGCCAGGACCAAACCTGTAACCGTTCACTCAAACGACAGCTCCTCCAGCCACTGGACCCTTTTATAACCCTAAACATTATTTGAACCAGATGCAATTTTTTTTTTTGTTGCATGTTTCTGCTCAGATGAGAAAGGGGGTCATGTGAGGTTTAAAATGAGATTTTCTGTTACTGTAGAAATCCACTCCTACTCTCCAAAACAAATCCCACAGCTACTCTGCTGTAGATGCAAAGCTGCCGACTGCATTATTTTATTTATTTATTTTTTATGTCTGTTTTCTTCAAGTGACATACTCTGCAGGGACAGATTTAAGAAGATGAAGGATGGATGAAATAAACCAACCTGAGAGGAAGAGGAAGGGGGAGACTGAGAGAAAGGAAACCAGCAGAAATGAAGACAAAGAGTGATCAGGTTGCTGTCCAACAAAGGCCAAAGTTTAACCATCCAATTGTCATTGATTCAACTGCACTGTGTTCTTGAAAGTTAAGGGGGTAAAAACAAGGTGAATATCAAACAATACAGGCAGGATAAGTTATAATTAAGTATGACAGCCAAGGACTACAGGCTGAGAGATTGGGAAGGGCACAGAAAACTAGAAGACAGACACACAGAGAGTCAGTGTATTAAAGTTCACTTTGGGTGTCTCGTTTCGGTGGCCGGCTCTTTGTGGTCTGTTAAAAGCTTAAAAACAGAGCGATGCTGAAAACAGACACCCAGCGTTTAGCTCACACCGCGAAACCTGAGGCTTAATTGCCTTTCAATTAGAAGAACTAATAGGCCTGCATATGTGTGTGTGCGTGTGTGTGTGTGGTGAACCGATTACAAAGAAAGAGCTGCAAAGCTTTCTCAGCATTCGCGAAAATAGGTATTAATGAGAAGCTAGCAACTCGGACACACACACACACAGTTACTGCAAGTTAGCCTACTTAGTGTGTGTGTGCTTGTGTGCCTGTGTTGGTTATGTGTGTTATGAAATTGTAAGCATGTGTGTAGAGGTTGATTCTTATTCAGCCATTAGTGAAATCCAAGGGCTAATTACCACCCACAAGACCCCACGTCTGCTGTTTTCTCTCTCTCACACACACACACACACAGTTCCTTCATGTACTATTATCTCTAATCAACCTCACTTTAACATCATTAGTATCTTTTTACATGAAAGTCAATGAGGTCCTGAATGTTCTTGTCCAGAACATGTACATTTAAATAACATGGAATTTAATTATAACGTTATGTAATGTTACATCATTATTGTGCTGTTTATGTTCATGTATTTTCTTATGCTTATGTAGCGTTTCTGCTTTGTCAGACAGTTGAACATGACAAAAATGATGATGCATGTTCACTTACTTCGATAACAGCATGAGAGGCGTGTAGCTCGGTAAAAAACATGGTAGGTGAAGACGTGCCCTACCAGTAGATGTGTAAGGAACTAACATTAGTCACAACCAAATGATGTCAGCAGTTATCCATCTCTCCAGAGGTAATGTACTTTGTGTCATGGAGCTTTGATGGATTCATGATGGAGAGAATGGTCTGAGGAGGATAATTTTCCTCTGTGAAGCAAAGCTGTTTCCTCTTGGGAAACACAAAAGCATCAACCGATGTCCTTGTGGGAAAGTGGCAGAATCATTGTGAGTTAATATGGACTCACTTAGCTTGGAAGGCGTAAACACTATTGGTAAACAACGGAAAGAAAACAGGTCAATGAAGCTGCGGACAGGGACAGTTCAAGCTACAGGAAGAGATCTTTGTGTGGAATCTAAACTGTATAATATAATAACAGGTCTGTGTCAGATACAGCAAGATAATTGTGTTTATTTGTAGAAGGCTGCTGCCCTCAGAAAACACTAGATGCTTTAGTTAATCAGTGCAGAAACACCTCTTCTCCAACGTAGAGAAAACACTGCTGTTGGCACAACAAATGCATTCGTGACATGTTATGTTAATTTGAAGAATGCTAAACAAACAAAGCTGATAATGAAGAAGACAAACACGGTGCTGACAGCACACACCAACTTACATTTGTTGCATTCAGCTAACTAACACCTAATTAACTCCGCCATTGTTGTGTTTGGGAAGTCTAATTCTCACACAGAACGAAATCATTCTGTTTAAAGTGCTTTATTTCATAAAAACCAACTCTGTTTACATGTGTATTTTGAGAACATTTTTGTTTTGCTCGGTTTGATTAGCATTCTCAATTACCGAGAATCACACTAATTTGTATGGAAATAATATGCAATTTGTGGTGAATTATGTGCAATCAGAACAATTCCTTCTACTAATGAGACAGAGATGGCTTCTTAAAATCATCTGGCAAACATGTTTTGTGCCTTTTAATACATTTTCGGACTAGTTTTCTTATAACTGATACCAAAATTCACCTTTATAAAGATAGCTGCATCATATTTTTATATGCACGGTTACAACAAAAAGAGAATTTCTCACACAAAGAGACTAGGTATTGTCATTAAATGGTTAAATTCTTTCAAGTCCCATCCGTCATGTATCCAACGCTGTTTTACAGAACTTGTTTTTGTCCTTGAACAGAATAATAAAAGTCTGCTCCACTGCAGAATTCACCAAAATGTTGCTCCTCCTTGTTAGATATAAAAAGTTTGACAGTGAATTTGTGGAAGAAAAATATGTTTTCGATGCAGTGAAACATAATGAAAACATAAACAACGGCGGTAATGGGGGTGAATGCTCCAGCGGGGTGCGTCACTCTGCTGTTCCTGATTTGGCCTTTAAATTGAGAAGGAAATCCTCTGGGCTGAAAACAAGTTGATGACTGAACCAATCAGCTCTCTATGTTCCTCCAAATGAGCGGCAGAAATAGACAGTAACACAACGGGCGGGCTGATGAGATGCTGTTAAGCTCAAGGCGAAACAATGTAGCTCCAATTAGCCTGCTGACCGCTGTTTATTGGCTATTGGCTTGCATGGGAATGCCCTCTTCCTTGACTTTAACTTTGTGACTATTAGGCCTTTCACTTTTGATAATTGGAAAGACGAACTCTACATCCGCAGTTAATTATGACGAGCTTTCTCCAAAATGCCCAACACAAGAATTAAATGTGTGAGAATTAAAAAAAGAAACAATGATGTGTTAAGACCTCGTACTAACGGCTGTTAGAAATGACTTGTTAAATGGAAACCTTCCAATGGGGTGTTGAAGGGCGTCCTAAATTAACCAGCACTTCATTCAGGCCTCTGTCCTCTTTCTCCCTTTTTGTTGATTATATTGTTTATTTTCTTTATCCTGCGTTCCCTTTTCCCCTCTTCTTTTCACAGTCCAGTAGGATCAATCCCAGCAATTATTGCCCTGCATTACAGCGTACGGAGTGACACTTTAATTACTGCAGGAGACATTTAGTATATACTCAGGAATGGGAAATGAATATGGATAATCACACGGTACTGCAGAGCATTAGAGGTTTTTCCATTGTTGTTTATCCTATTTAGCTTGTTATCTCTTGCTTTGAGAAAACTGCTCATGACCCTCAGAAGCTGCCAGGCATTTTCTTGCACTGCTTTCAAAAATGTCCAGAATCAATCATCCAGCCCTCTTCTCCATGTGCATACACATCCGCACATGACTAATGAATGAAGCACTTCAAAAACAACTCATCGGGGACATCTGCGGAGGTTCAGGGTTCACAGTCAGACACACACTCTCCATCACAGGGGATTCAGGACAGTCACTGCACCTTTTAATCTGAGAGACTTGAAAGACAGATGAGAGTGACAGGAGACTTGCCAAGACAAACACAGAAAGAAAAAGGGGAATAGTCTTTGGAAAAAAGATGCTGCTCAATCATAAGGATAGGCACACAAACACAATTCCTGGAATAGAAATGGGGGAGGGAAGAAAGTTGGAGGAATTTATGCTATGGAAAAGAAAAGAAAACTTGAGACTCTCTGTGCCTTTCTACTCTGTGTGTGTGTGTGTGTGTCTGTGTGTGAGTGAGTGTGGTTTTGGTCTATAGCCCCTAAGGGAGGGCGAGAAGGAGAGAGGTGGGGGGCAGGAAACGGTGGCGTCTGGAATTGATTTGAGGCTAAAGGAAAAATAAAATACTTCAGATTCTTAAAGGCTTGGGGAGCAGGGACAGACGACCACAGAGAAATGAAGAAAGGTAGGAGGGAGAGAGACAGAGAGGCCACATAACCGCAAAAAGAAAAGAATATAAAGCGAACGTAAAGAAGGATTTATATTTCTGCCATAAAGTCTGTGAGGTCGCCATAAGTACACTATGGCTGGGTCCTATGTGTACCTCTTAAAAAGGGTTATACAGGCTACATGGACCTGGTGAGAAATGTGATTCTTCAATGTGCGTCCAGATTGTTGACAGAGAAAACAACATTTGAAGAGGACATGTGACGCTATAATCAAAGCATGAGTGTGTCCAAAATTAGCAGCAGTTCCAGGCAATGAATGAATCCACATGTTGTGACATTAATTATTCACTTTGTTGTAGTTGCCTAAAAGTAGATACAGCAGCATTATTATCCACATAATTCCAATGTATTGCAAAAGTGCAGAAAATGAGCACAACATCAAGGATAGGAACAGGAAAATATGAAGTATATTTCTTTTAATTTTTCTGGAGAACTGGAATGAAGGGAGGATGAGGAAAAAAGGGAGTAGTGAGGAGAGTAACTTGAGATGCTGCCGCAGTGGCTTGAGATTCACTTTAAAACCTGTTTCACACTACAGCTGTGGAACTGTTTATTTTCTATCCCATTTCAGCAGCAGTGTGTACACATCAGACTTTGCCTGTGATCCCCACACATGTGGGAAATGTTTCTCTGCAAGTGGATTCAAACTAAGCGAAACCACTGATGCTTCAAAATGGTAAAAAATACATAAAAATCCATGAACTAATGAAATGCACAGAAAGTGAACCAGGCTATATGCCCACACTAGGTAGTAAAGAGTCCTCTTAAAGCCCATGCTTGAATCTAAAGTGGTGAAAGAAAGATGAAAAAATAAACCCCCTGTCTACCCTTTGAGCCACAACATATGTCTGTAATAATTACTTTCAGTTTCTTTCACAACAAGACAAAATATGATTTAAAAAGAACCCCAGCAGTATGATTCAGGTTCTGTAATAGAGAGCCATAGTATTTATTTATTGATTTCTTTTTCTGTGTTGATAACCTCCAGAGTTCATTCCTTCAAATGACTCAAATACAAATGTGTGTATGAGGGGGTTCTTAATCATCTGCTCAATGGTTATGTGTTGTTTTGCCACCACATTTCTGCTATAAAATCACTCTGGCAGACTTTTTCAACGCCACGACATAAGTAATTAAAACGCCCTTCAGTCCAGCATTTTTCACGTGTAAACTGTGAAAACTGTGATTCACTACACTGCGCACGACCAGTGAATGCACCATTAACCGATCAGCAGGAAGCCCGTTCATCTTATTAGCAAAGCTCGTTAAACCGACCACAACAATGATGAGCGCTGTTGTGTGTTATTGGCCCCAGTGCAACAGTTGCGCAGCTGCCAAACCGCCACAGATGGAGAAGAAAGAGGCAGGTAAAAATAATTTATGCAGCTTTTAAGCCTCCCGCAAACAAGTGAAGTTATGAGGAAACAAACAGTGGATGGTGTTAACAGAGAAATGAAGACATTGGGTGAAATTGCGAAGCAGTATGGGAATGAGAGGAAGAAAGGGACCAACAGAGAGGGATTTGTGTCCAGCTAGGTTAGCCATGTGTGTTCATGCTTTAGCAAGCTCAGCGAGCCTGTTCCAACATGATGAATAGAGACCAAAGATATTAGAATATGAGACAGAAAGAGAGAGAGAGAGAGAGATATCAAAGAGAGGCTGAGAGGATAGGAGGTGGAAATCCTCTTTTTTTCCCATTCTTCCCCATAGAGAAATGAGAGAGTTAATCCTCCAGGGCTTACATTTGTTTTTTCGCTCTCTATCTCTCTGTATTTCAGTATCTCTGCCTTCTGACATTCTCTCTGCTCCCTCCTGATCTTGGCTCTTCCTCCCTCTCGTTCTGCCTTTGTGTTTTCCTGCTCTCATTCTGCTGTTAACCATCATCCATCTTTGCATCTCCTCTTCCTCAACTCCATGTCCTTCTCTTGTTCAATTCCCTCCGTCCCTGAATCCCCATCTTTCCCCCTCTCCCCTCCATCCCTCTGATTCCTTGCAGGGTTTATGGGTTTATGATGCATGGTAATCTCACCGCAAACACATTTATCTGCTCATTCTTTCTCTTCCCCTGTCCTCTCTTCTTTTTTTCTTCTTCTTCTTGTTGCTCAGCAGGGCTGTGAGCTGTGTTGATCATGCTTAGAGGATATTTACATTTGATATGTGCACATGAAACAGAGTGAGATGTATAGACGAAAGGGGGAAAAACAGCGCTAAACCAAACCAAGTAATGAAATGCAGAACAGAAGAGGGCAAAGAAGAGCCAAACAAGACGAATAAGAGCAGTGAATCCAAATTCAGAGCACAACAGCACAGATAAAGGCCAGAGCAGAGCAGAGCAGAATTAAAATGAAATCCTTCTATGGCCTACGTGCAGGGAGAAACATTTGGTCTTTGAGAAAAAGAACCATCCGTCCATCCATTCGTCCGTCCATCCATCTATCCATCCATCTGTCCATGTGTCATGGTTTATCTATGTTTAAAAATCTATCCAACCACATCACATCTGGGTCACCAACTATTGTCTTCCCAATTCCAGTGGAAATCCAGTGCAGGTGGCTTTGTGGCGGTAGGCTTGGTTGATCAAGCCAAGCCTGTAATCTCATATTGGAGGATAACTCCATATCTTGCATCCTTTGAGCCCCCCAAAAAGCAATTTCCCTCCATTCTGAAATGCCATTTTCTCCTGATAGTAGATCCCTTAAGCTTCCAAATTAAACACCGTCACCTGATCTCATCAGCCAGTGTTCCCAAAGCTCTGATGATTGCATCATCACCTGTGTCGCTGTTTTTTAGGTAACATCCAGGACAGAATTCTTGCACGAAATCCGGCTGCAACAGAGAAAACTTGTTGCTCCACTCTATTTACCAAACGAAACTCTGGAGTCGGGTATGTTCACTTCTCTGCCCACAGGAAGTGAGAGCGTTTAAGAAATACAAATGATATCTCAACAGCTTATCACCCCTTTCAGAGAAGGCTGGATTACCACATCATGTGTTACCTTTCTCATCTTTTTTGTTACTTTTAAACACCGCAGACCGCAGGGTTGATAGTGTTTACCAGCATGGCATTTCAACACTCCTGGGTAGTGAATTTTTTTAGCTGCCCTCTGAATTTGCCAATCTCTAACACAAAAGGGCAGAAAAATGTCACAGACATTAGAATTTAATGTCAGTGTTAGCTCTCTTAGAAGGAGGATTTCAAATGGCTAGATATTTAATCAAACGAGGCTGCAATTATTCCATTTTGTAAGTGCACCAATCATCAAAATAGTTTCAATACTGCTCACTTACAGAGTACAGCACCATCCAAGAATAAAAGAAACTTTTACTTATTTTATGTGCAGCTGAAAATGATCTAAAGCTGCGTGTCTCCAAAACGTACCTCACTCATTTTTTAGGCATTAAGCTGATGCTCTTATTCAGAATGGTGAAAGGCTGAGTGCAGGCGCAGAGTAACCGGTGTAAGCTTAAACCAGCACATTGAAAATATTACAAAAGACATCTAAAGAAGCATCAAAGCCGCAGTCGGTGTCCAGGCAGCATTTGTAGTGACATACGTCTGTTACCCTCGAATGATCCGAGTGAAGTGAAGGCAGCAGGAAGGCTCCATCAAAGGCCTGATGTTTCAGAGATGCCTGATATGTAGCCTCTTGCCATTTTCTGATGATTCATCCACCCATCTGCCGTCCTTACCAACAGCTGAGCCCGTCCACAGTTTAAAATCAGCCTTTTTGTCACACAGTCAACAGGTAATATTAAGCCTGCAGAGCTGATTAATCACACTGCAGCCTCACAAAATCCACAATAGGGATAGGAATCACAAAGTAAGTAATGGTGGTATTGCAATGCAGCAAGTTTTGCCATTCTCGATACACTGCAAGTCAATAAAGTATTTTACATCATGTCTCTTTAGAAGAAAAGGCAAACACTCTCCAAGAACATTCCCATGTAAAATAGCCATAAACTGGTCCAACTGCCAGAAAGTATAACAGTTCCTGGGGTTAAAATGTTTAAAGGAAAAACAGTTATGCCTCCTTTCTAATCAAAACTGACGACTTCAACATCAGGTGTATTTTATCTGACGTGGAATAAAATAAGTTTTGAGCATTTGTTATGCATAGTTAGAAACCAGCTGTCTGTTTTACAAGCCAATAGAGTGCCACATCAAACAAATGTTCAACCATGGCAGTTTATTCATGCCAGTTAAGCGTTTGAATGAATCTTTGCTGTGATAAACATTTGGCTGGCTGCATTTGCCTGTTGAAAATGCTAATTGTAGTAACGTGCCGAGTCATTCTGGGCCTGGAGAAGTCACCTGACCTCATGCTCAAGATACTAGCATAGCTAAACACTAACCCGGCTTAAAGTCACTGCATGTTTCATTGTTTTTTTTTCATTATTTGTTGCCAGTGTATTGATAACATATTGCAAAGGGAAAAATTAAATATATTATATCAACAATCTGCCCCACCCCTCATCCACAAATTAACAAATTAGCCTCTGATATCCCAGTAAGACAATGTTAGAAAGTGGATGGGAATGGGAGCAACTATGTCATGGGAAAAGAGTTGGAACAGACCAACCATAACCAAGCAGGGGGTGAAGTTATTTTTTCAAATGGTTGAATTTATTGCCTGCCTTTGAACTTCTGCCGTGTACATTTATTTACTACCAGCTTCCAGGAGGAACAACCTTGAGTCAGTCAACAAACTCAGAAAGGTTGTTTGAAGTTTGGTCCAGACTACTTTCTGGCATCTCAGACTGTCACTGTTGCAGCTCAGTGGACCTCTGGATTAATTGAATCACATGGCAGCTGTTTGTGTTTGTGGGAGTGGGTGGGAAAGGGCAGTGTCTTTAAAAGTCTCTGCAGGTCTTCCAGAGTATTTTATTGATGTGTGCTTTTTTATATCTAGCTCTCAATCAGTCAGACTGCTGGGTAATCAATACTCGTAGAGGGCATTAAAACTCACTCTGTGTGTGTTTGTGTAAATCCCTGGAAAAGGAATCTTCTTCTCCCTAATTCCTGCTCCTTATCTGTCCTCCCAGACACCCATCAGTGTCACATTTTTAAAGATATATGAGCCTGATAGTTAACGAGTTTTAGCAGAATTTTCCTACTCTACTTAACACTCTCGAGAAAGGCTTATCGGCACCGTGTTGCATGCTACACTGACTTTATGTGTTAATATACTCTGCTGCACTTTGCATTTTCTGCTTGTTGCGAAAACAATCACCGCTGTACCCAAGTTTGTCATGTTTTGCAAATGTCAAACATTTTTCTGTATTTTGGAAATCATTTTTAACTGCCAGTGTGACATTAAACAGAGCTTGAACTTTAACTGGTTCCTATTGAAGACGATAAAGACTCATTCAGAAACATCCATCCATGACATCCAGCTCTCTGTCGTCAAAGCTAGGTCCTTATGCGTATGTAAATCATGTTTTTCTTGTCCTTATGTGACCACAGGATCAGCACACACTTATTAATTAATCAGTTCAATCACACCCGATGCCAGATCACATTGTACTCCACACTTGGAACAAGTACCAGCAACTGCACAAGCAATAAGGCACAAATGCTGAGAGGAGCAGTTGTGACCTGATTGACCCACTTTTTGATGCACAAGTGTCTTATACACAGCAGATCAGATCATTAGCAGATCAGAAAAGAGCCTTTTTGAGTTGGCTTTTTGATGTTTGTTGCTATAAAACCCTTGGCAGAAGCACACTGTAGTTTCAGGGGAGTTTTCACTCCAAAATCTCATTTTGGAATCGTTACACTGCAGCACCAGTTAATTTGCAATGATGCTGCTGTAAGCATTACATTTGCTGCAGTTAATGCATGGAAAATCAGGAGGCAAGTCAAATAAATGTACTGGATACATGATGTGCATGCAAACAAAGCAGCCTGTGGTGTGAAATTAACTTTCATCTCAGAGGAATGTGTAGTAATTCCTAACATTTTGCCATAACTACAGTGATGACCGGTGAGAAAACACACCTGGAGTTAGTGTGTTATGAATGGTGCAGCCACAGTTTGTAGCTCTGCCACCAGTCAAGATTAATTCTACCAAGCCTTGAGCCTTTGGCTGAGGAAAAGATCTGTGGTTTAACTGCCTGTAAGCTGAAATAGGGAGTGATTTAGAAACTACCTCCCATATCATGAGAACAAAACAAGCAAAGGAAGAGAATGGATGCTTGTCCTAATATCCTCCTGCTGTCTCTCTGTGTGAAACTGCTATAGACTGAAATAAACGTAGCCCAGGGCTGCCACATGCATGCACGTTCAGCCATATAAACACACTAAGAACAATAAATCTGTTGCTTTCTTTTAGCAGCCAAAAGGAGCAGGAGCTTATCTGAGAGAGAGAGAGAGAGAGAGAGAGATAGAAATAAACAGAGAAAAAAAGAGAGACAGGGAGAGGGGGGCATGATGTGACCTGACACTGGCTCAGATAAGTACTTTTGTTCCTTTCCTATCTCTTTTTCTACACACCCAAGACACACACACACACATACACAGACACTCTTTGTCAGTTTGCCTGTCGTTGAGTTGTCACCGTGACAGAAGAGGTCATCTGGATGAATGCCTCCTATTATGGGATATGTGCTCAGATCCTGGTATGGAGGTCAAAAGGTTAAATATCCAATCAGCATTTGGCGTATACTAAACCCTTTGAAACCAAGAATCATAATAAGTTACAGGCGGAATCAATAGATGTCAATGAGGACACTTTTCATACGCAGCCACAAAGAGTAATCCAGGCAAAACCAGATGGAGGACGAGCTTAAGTCCTCTTTTATGTCCAACTGATAGGAGTTTTTAAAGGACGTTTAAGCCCCTAATAACTGATACTTTGCCCGTATTCTATGTCTATACATTTCACCATTCTCTCGACTTAATTTAGTCAGTGTTTCCAATGTATATATATGTATATATACACACACACAATAAATGCATGACTTTAGAAATGCTGAAGAGGAACATTGTCTTTGCACAGAGTATTTTAAATTAATATTAGCATCCTTCATCCTAATATTTGTTTTTAATTTGTGGTGCTTGAACATGTCTGTGTAATAATCTACTTTTGTTGCCTTCCACACCCAGCACTTCTCTCAGACTTAAAATATTCAAAGATTTGTTTTTTCCTGCGGTTCCTGTCTGACCTATTGTCTCCTAGTCTTTCTACCTATTTGTCTTTTTCCAGTTTCCAGCCCGCAGTTGAAGGATTAGAATATGCTGTTCTGAAATCGGCTCGTCAGCCTGCCAGCCACTGATAAGCACACTCAGGATCGATTAGATCTGCCTTTAATCTATTCAACTTTTCCAGGCGAATGAAAAAATGCTTAGTATGGGAGATGTGAGGTGCACGATACGGTGACTTTGGGAACACGTGCCCAGAGGGCAAATGCATTGTAAGCCGCATTTTCAGGCATGAGATCATATTAAATATGCATTTTTACAAGTCCTCTTTAACAAGCTGCTCCAGGCAAATACAAGCTAAACAATTCAGAATAATTTTCTATTAACCATGAAGGACAGAGATCATTAATGAGAGAGACAGAGGCAAAAACTGGGAAATATCCAAAGAAAGAAAGAAAGAGAGGAAAAACAACGCAAACAAAATGAATAATATAATGAAAGAAAGAAGCAAAATAAATAATGAATGAAAGAATTGGAGATAACACTCTCTGTGTGCTTTCACCCATCACTCTCACTTGCTCTCAATATCTCTGCAAGAGAGGGAGCAAGTTAAACAGAATGCTAAACAGGCAAGTGGGGCCTGATGTGTCAGAGCCAATTCACAAGCCTTTTGATTCCCCACACACACACACATACATACGCCACGGGAAAAAAGAAAGTGAGAACGCACCTTTAGCTCATTACTGGTGTTGGATATGTAGAGTGTTTTCTCCTCTGCACGGCGACACAGATCTGCCTGAGAAAAAGAGGAGAGGGAGAGAAGAAAGTTAGATTAATTACATGTAAGAACTGCCATTTATTGAAGAGAAAAGAGTTCAAAGACATCATATATTCTGTGATTATGATATAATTAGATATGTGTTAATTAATTGTATGATATTTCTCATTTTGGTTTGCATGTAATTATGCAGGGGATGCAGTAAGAGGAGAAATATGCGGCGTGTTCATGCCAGAAACACTTAAAGTCCAAAGTAAGAAGTTTGTTTTGTAGATATAGAAAAAGCTTTTTGAGAAAGAGCAAAACCCTAAATACTCTGTTCAAATTCAAAATCCAAGTGTTAGCGACTTAACAAACAAACCTCTTTTAACCTCTAAAACCATACGAAGCTGTCAGATACTCTTTCTAATCCACTTTTCCTAAGCTCTCAATGAATTTCCAAGTTTAAAGAAATGTTTCAAAGCCATTAAATAACTACATCAACAAAGACGGCAACATGCTGACAACATCCCAGCAGAAATACTGCAGAGAATTAAGATCTTCAAACACTATCCATATTGCCCTCCCAAATTTATTGCATCCCACTTTCTCATATCAAAACAGCCGCGCTGTAGTCATGCATGACTGGAGAGAGTAAAATATAAATAAAAGATATTTAATTCATGTGTTGACTTCGCAACTACTGCTCTGAATTCACTAAGCCACTTCCTGGATGTACAGTGCAGCAGCCTGCAGCTACTTTATGCTTGTTAAGACTTTCACCATACAGCCTGATGTATGAGCACCGAGTGGACAGACTGCAGTCTAAACATTTTGTACACAAAAACAAACTTCATCTTTTGTTGGTGTTGTCCTGACTCATTACAGTTTACATCACATCCCAACAAAAGATCATTTCTTGGGCGGATGGTATCTTTAAATATAAACATGTATATCTGAGCTACATATATACAAACCAATGGTTTTCTGAGCTCTGCTTTTCAGTTTCATAAGCACACTGCAGGTGTGTGCTTAAAATATAAATGTTGTTATAAATATGAAATGTTGCTATGAGGTATTGCTTTTAGTATGCTTGTGTCATGCCGTCTTTTTATGAAGTATTATCCAAAAAAGACCGGAATAAACAAGTATTTCATCATAATTAGTATGATTTACAACCTGATTTAAAGGGGGATTTCTTTTACGATTTTTAACCAGCTGCGTGTCACTGTGCATACTGATGAACGGCACCCAGCAAAAGTCCACAGCAGGAACATGTTTCACTGGCAGTATAGAAAGAATTCATGTGTTCATGTCTTTAATCTTTGCCTCTAAGAACAGTACAGCATTATTTTCCAGAAACGATTAAAAAAACTAAATGGTTACATTACATGACATTTCTTTTTTGACTGGAACATTCAGTGCTGCCAGCCAGTGTTGTTGAAGCAATTTTTCGTTCTTCTGTGGTGAAAATAATGTTACCAGGAACTTGTGGGCTACAAACAAACTTTCAAAAAAAGGATGACAATTTGAACTCTTTTCCTAGTGATTGTATAACCACAACAGTGCAGTCCAAGAAAACAGTCAGACATTTGTACTTTTCTTTCACCTCATCCATTACTTTCATATACCAGGACTTGCATTGCACACAGTGGCACTTTAACTGTGAGCAGAGGTAAAGTGTGATCAAGGACACTTCAACAGGCCACTGAAACCCTTTGTTTATGGGACTGTGTCTCGAGCTGCACAACTTCAAAACAAATACGGACAAATTTCAGCTTAAAATAACCAGTTACTATTACATAATGGTCACTTCACCACAATAGATGTTTATACAGCAAATAACATGTCACAGAATTTGACATACTGATCAAATGCTAAGTGTTTAAGACCTGTGTTTAGTGTCTAGAACAGCACTGATGCAAAGCAAGTGGAATAACTGTAATGTGGTTTTCAAATTCTGGGTCAGGGCCCAAACATGGGACACTTAAACATCAGAACAGGTCATGAGTGGTTTTGAGGACATTTGTAATAGAAGCCACTACCTTTATGTTTCTATTGCATTCCCAGTTCACCTGAGGTGTTATCTGGGCAGGGAAATGAACAGGACATGCTCTCGCCTCCATCATTAACTACCAGTGAGAAGCCCTCGAGCAAGCTACTTAACCCTGGCCTGTCCCGGCGGAGCGGCTCAGGGGGTGGTGCTGAGTGGTTGTACAGAGCAGCTCCCCTGTGTGGTTTTGTGAAGCAGGGTGTTACTGAAAATGAAAATTTGTGATTTGTGCAAGCCTTCGCTGGGTGAAAAACCCCAGAAGAAAGCAGTCTGGCAACATAGGATTTTTCTAAAAGCTCCTTTCCATCTAGTAATTATGTGGGTGTGATCGTGCATGAGTGAAGAGATGAGGGGAAAAAAACGGAGAGGGAGATATTTTATAACGTCGTAATGGCTAAATATCAAAAGGCCAAAAAACTGCCTTTATCCTCTGTGCCACATTTCTTTTATCAACGTCTTTATAAATGTGCAGTGAGAGATCACACAGCGCCGAGGACCGAGACTGCAATAATTAACCTCGCCTCCATTTTTAGCAGGAACTAAAGATCAGCACTCGTAGCTTTAGCGGAAAGAAATATAGTGTCTGTTTTATATGTTTTATCAGGCCAACAACTAGAATAGATTGACAGTTTTCACATTCTTACAACAACAAATGAAAAACATGTTTCACTCTTCTGTACCAGAGACATTCAGATGTTACCTCATTACCTTGAAAAGTCCTGCTTTTGTTTCCAACACAGATAAAAGCAGTGAACTTTATTACATTATTCCAAATATACACGCTGAATATTTCATCTGTGGTTTGATTCATTTCAACCTTATTATGTTTTTTCTTGGATGAACAACCTCCACTCTCAAGACATAAATGAAACAGACTTTGCATATATGCAATTAAAAACTGTACAAAGTACATCTTATTTATGTTTTATACAGCTCCCCACTCTTAATGGAATTATGTTTGTTGATGCATTTTATTTAGTTCCATGCTGCTCAAGAGATATGGATTAACCAAATTTACAGCACAATCAACATCATCAGCATAACTGGAAGCTCTGCAGACACCTTCATTATCAGCAGAAATGGTCCAAAATATTGAGTAAACTTGTAAAATATTATTATACAACCACATTGAAGTGGTTAAAACATGGTTTGACCTTGTGCATATCACAACATTTAGGGGCCTCACTTCTTCTGCTATTATACCAAATCATTATCATTCAGTGTGCCAGGTAATCTCCCTCCTAAATAACACCAACCACCATCATGCTATCATGATTATCATGCAGCAGATCAACCTACTTTGTATGCAGAGAACACTGACTCATTCCACCTTGTTAAAGTAGAAGAAATGGATTTTTATCAGAGTATCTGTAGCAACACGTGCTGACACAGCACACAGGGCTAATAGCAACAGTGTGTTGCGCTCGTCCGTAACTTCACCGCGGATGTTTTCAAAATGAGCCATGCTTTTTGAAGCCCTGCACTAATCATCATTGTGTGATATGAGCGATGTCGCTGTGGAATTATTCCAATCACTATTGTCCTATCGTTATTATCATTCTGAAGCTAAATCTGCCTGCTTTGTATGCGGAGATGATTGAGCTCATTCCAACCAGAAAATGACAGCTCGTTATATGAAGGAAAATGGATTTCACCATGTTGTGGTGTTGCAAGGGACCCAGAGACAATACTGTCAATACTATAAAGCACTGTCTGAATCGGGTCTTGTCTGAAATGTGCAATGCATGAGTAAAGGTGTATTGATTGGTCGTCCACTCCCAACAACTCTGTTGCATACACGTTTTGCTACATGCACAAAGGCTTGGAGAAAGTGATAATATTTGATATTGATTTATTTTTGATGAATTGCATTCATATCTGAAGAGTGACTTTCCTCAGGATAAATATATTGAAAGGCTACGAATCGTGTAGTTTTCTGCAGCAATAAATAACGATCAACATGAAACATTTGAAAGGTGTGATGATATACAACTGCAGTCTAACGATGCCCTGGTGCACAGGTTGTTGTGTGCATCCTTTAAAGTGTGTCAGTCTGATATCATATGGATCTGTACATAGAAAGTACTGCAGATCCCAGCTACAATCTTCTCTCTTGCACATCACAACTAACATTTAGTGGCAAAACAGCAGCACTTAGCGCTCACCTTGGTGCACAAGATTTGTTCTCTTCTGTTCAACAAAAGACTAAAAGCAGGTAAAAACTGAAATTGGCTGCAGAGGCCAGGAACAAGGTCATTTAAGGATACAAACTGCCATCATCTCTCAGCTTAGCTACCCATCACTGCAGAAAATAATCAGATTTTTCTTTTATTTTTGGCCCGGTCTGCAAATTTTGTAGGCATGCCGACCTGCTCGCAGACAAACACACACAATATTTGCACACACATTTCATGTACACATGCAAATAGACAGCTTGAAATGCAGCCATTAGTGTTGCGTCTGTCATTAGCTAAAAGGCCTGAAGCTGGAGTGCGACCAGAATAATTATTCTGATTATAGTCCTCTAGCTGAGCTCTATCCAAACACATTACACTCTCTCAGATTAAAATCTGGTGTTTCATCTTGTTTCTAAATCAGGATGCTGGGATTTATTCCATGATAGCGGCCAATTGGAATCCCAACATTGCCACTAAAGCTGGAGAAAAGCCTAATTTTATGCAGGCCTATAAAGGCAAAGAGCAATTTCTAATAGTTTGTTCGGCCTGGAGATAAAGTTTGAATCCATTTTGTTTTACTTTCACACAGCTACTGCTCTCTGGCTTTATAGGGCAGTAAAACAGTTGACCTTTACTTGGAGAAACTTGCTGCATCTCAGGGCCTGAAGTCCTCCCTGACCTGGAGTTTAAGAAGCATTTTGACCTCTGCAGAGCTTCTTGACAATAACAGATGGTTATTGGGAGGTGCTTCATTCGGGACTGTCCTGAAAAGTTCCTCTGCAGCACTAATTGATCACAGAAGTTGAATATGCATAAGTTGAAAATGAGTCTTTAAAGTAAGAAAAGCTTCTTTTAAGTGACTGCTGCTTGCTCTAAAACCAATTGCATTTATAAATCATATGCTTTATAGCAAGCAGCTTAAAACACCCATATGTAAACATGATATCTCATGTCACTGAATGGGTGTTTATGTAAGAAAGTGATTATATGCATGAATGTGAGAGGGAATATCGGCTTGTAACCGAGCATGTGTTCATGAGTTTGATGCTCACGGTACGACTGCGGTGAAATGATGCAAGCAGAATGTGATAGCGGCTTTGAGGATCAGCACAGTGGGCGCAGCTGGCAGCCGCACACACATACACACACTCACACACAGACACACACACACATATTGGCTGGCAGGGACTGGTGGATCCCAGCTGTGTCAGTATTATTCATGCGCCAGTATGCATTCACAGGTGCATGGGCACATAGACAAACACACACAGGCACATATCATTGTATGAGTGTATACAAGCTGCTGAAGTGTTACCATGTACCACTGATCCGTGCACATGCGCACCTGCACTCACACATTGCTTAAATTTCCCTGCATCATTTCCACGCACAGTCACGTTGGCAAGCATCGTGGAAAAAGTGGCAACTTCAGCACGAGCCAAGCAACGGGTCAGCAATTTATGACACCTGTCTAAATTTGGAACCACCCTGTAAAATTACTGCATGTGTCTCTTCTTTATATATACTCTTTTAACTTATTTTTGGTGCACAGTTCCTTTCATATATTTTATCTTGAGGCAAGCATCCTCCTCCTCCTCCCCCTCCTCCTCCTCCTCCTCCTCCTCCTCTTCCTCTCACCTCCTTTCTGACTCATTGCTGAGTCTAAAATAAAATGCTACACAGGAGATGCAGGTGCAAGTGGCGGGCAGTTATTTTAAAGGGGATTGGCTGGTATCTATAGGCCTGCATTTTATCTTTGAGCTCAGACGTCCTGCTCCCACAATAGTGCTACTCCTACAACACTTGCTCTAGACAGCTGAGTATTTTTCCACTTCCTCATCTGAAAATATAAGCCAAGCTTCTGTCAGATGCTCTGAAATAGCTCTATGTGGTTAGATAAGCCTGAAAGATAGAAGTCAGTATAATTTATTTTTCTCCATCTCAAGTGGCAAGCAATAACTTTCTGTCTAACCATGAATACTGTGTGAATTTCAGTTACTTTATCATGTTGAAATATACCAACTTAAAAGCATGGAGAAACAAATGTAGAGTTGTGAAAATCGGCTCACCATCGCAGCCCTGTGGCGCTACTGCGGTGATGAGATCCATACCGCAATTTTTCTTATTTTTGTCTCCTGCAATATGTTTGAAATCATCCTCTGCCTGGTCAGAAACAGCCTCTGATTGGTTGACAGGTTAATCCTGGCGGGCGGGGACGGAGGCATTTGCGGTCACCTGCAAACAGGCAACATTGCAGACATTGCTTGATCCTATAGATTAAATTGTGCTCAATCATTCTTCTTCTTTTTCTTCTTATTGTTATTATTTATTTATTAACTTTTTTATATTTTTTATTGTCAGAGTTGACTAGCTACTGTTCTGTTTCTGTCCTTCCGTTCAAACAGGAAATGGGTCGTTAGGAACAAATTGAAAATTGCTTGTCACGTCCAACCAACAGGCTAACTCTGATATTCAATATACAATGAGATGAGAAGGTGTGCTTGATAAACAATTCCCTGATTGTCAGTATCGTTGTCTGCTGATGAACTAATCGATGAATCTGCTAATTGAAGTACTGAATTATGATGTCAGGAAATACGAAAACACGTTAGAGCACATAGATTTAAACTGATATTTAAATGTATAAACTTTAAAGTGTTGAAATAAGCAGCAGTCACTTGAAAGCACTCGGCGCTTTTGCTAAATCTGCAGAATATGTGAAGAGCAGGCGTGGGTGTAAGGTCACCGGCAGACATGTAGATGCTGTATTCCTTTTTGAAGTGTGATTTGGAAAGCCATGACAGAATGGAGGACCCGCTTGGAGGAGTTTTTTAGTATACCACCTTCCTTCACAGCCACTAATGACCCTTAATGCAAGAATAATTTGAACAGACCTTCAGGTATGGTGCAGTGTATGTTATTAGCATACGTTGCCTTTGAAGTCTTCTAATCCCTATAGCTGTCAAAATGTGCTGCTCCACCACCGAGGCTAAACAAGCTCAGCTGTTTTTATTGTGTCTTAGTGTCATTGCAAGCTGATAATGTGTCATTGGAAGTCTAGCAGGATAATAGCGAGATCTGATTTTACTGTCTAGACTCAACAATTACATCTTAAATCCAAGGGACACTGGGAATTACTTGAAACCAACATACTGTAGATGAGCAATTTGGATGAAATCCGTGAGCCATCAGTATTGTCCTCTGGTGATGCCATTGTAAATTGTAGCTCATTATATTTCCCACATTGATTTCTTCTTAATTCGCTCCTATCCTTGGAGAAGTTGCTCATTTACAAAAAGCTGCCTTTGTTTTTGTAAACACTTAAGACTTCACCCTCAGTGTTCCCACAGCCACAGACGTGTTTGTTGCTTTGAGGTGAGAAGCTTTTATTAGCCCTTTGGAGGCTCTTATCTGCACAGTCATTTGCATCTTGTATATTCATTGTGTGCTCACTTTTGATTTTATCAGTGATTTCTCCTCTCCACTGTTCATCACTGCACAAGTAAAATAAACAAACTAATTCAGAGAAAAATAATTTTAAGGATGCAGCGCAAGGCTTGCCAAAGAGCACATGTGGTAACCTAATTTGGTTGGGGCTGATATGAATATGAAGGGCGGTGCATCAAACTAGTGGAATAGCAGATTTTCATTTGCTGGGATCGTTTCTGATGGACCTTAGGCTTCTTTCTTTTACATTGTTGGTGCTATAGCCTGCTGAATGAGGACCTCAGAGCATCATCTCTGCATCCTATGTGTACAACAACAAGAGTTATTTGTATTTTGCTGCCAGTTAAATTGCCCAATTTTGTCGTTTTTGAGGGGAAACCAGTCTTGGAGGGCAGAGGAGAAAAAGAAACTAATACTGTGATAACTGAAGCTGGGAGACGGCCTCTTTTCTGCACAAACTCATCAATACCCAACATAACACACACACACACAAGTCGTACACTAACATCACCATACATCCGGACAACACTGGTGCAGTAAGTGCTCACACAAACAGATAATGACGGCGTGTGTTACCGATGACGTGACCGAGGGAAGAGATATATTCTAGTTGACATGTTGACTTACACAGACAGAGAAAAACGAGCAGGAGTCATTTATGTGACAGGGTGGGGAGGAGGGATAAAGAGCGAGGGAGAGATAGATGATGGATAGAGAGAAATGGAGAAGGAGAGAGAGAGAGGAGGAGGAGAATAAATATGCTTTTTACATATTCAGTTCTGCATGGCTGGGCTGCTTATGTATGTACGTGCACTCTCAGTTATGAGTTGCCTCACTTGTCGATGATTTTCATTTAGATAGTTTGTTATTGTATGACACGCTCTCTTACTCATAAAGCCGTTCAGCCAGCACTTCACACTCACACACACATGAATATATAATGATCTCTCACAACTGAATCTTGACACAGGCTCGGCAGCGTGACTTCACTCTTTAATGTCGGTTTGCAGCATTAAAAAAACAACAAGCCAACCAACCTCACATCTGAGCTGAAAATAAATTCCTACAATCAGATCAAAATGTGGCTACCACTGACACCACATCACATAAAAAGGGAGATATAATCTCCATTAATAACTTATTTAGAGAAAAATGTCATCATGATCTCTGGAATATTACCCTAGAAATGTTCTTTTTAATTTTGATTTCCATTTTTATGTCCTCCCTGTTGGATAAGTAGTCAGAAAGTCCTTCAGCTGGAGGACACACTGAACATTCAAAGCCTGAAAAGTGGCGAGCGTCAGTGTCCTCCAGCAATATACTGAGTCACTACAACTTTTTTTTTTAGCTCATGAATCCTGTATAGAAATCATGACATAATTATCATGTGCATCAGTTAAATAATCACCTGTAATCTATTAGCATATAAGGTGACCCTTTGTGGGGTCGTGACCTAATATTGAGAAACTATTCCCCACTAGACTGGTGATCCAATGTTCTCACCTCTTTGGTGGAGGGGCAAGAAAAATGAGAAGCTCCCTCCTGGGATCAATAACGTATTACATTACTGCACCACCATGTATTATTTTTGTTATATAACCCAACAGTGAAAAGCTATTTTTTTTGTTTTTGGACAATCAAAGTGCAGCAAGTAAAAAATACAGTTGAAGCTAAATTAAAGACTTTGACTTGTCCCAAAGAAATCATGTTAGAATGTACCATTTCTTCGTGGTTATGTAGGTATTTGTTTTTCTTTCTGATGTTCACTAATCTTGGGCTCTCCCAGCTCTTTATTTACCACCCCATCACATGGGTCCATGTAAACACAGGCCATCATTGTCCTGCCCACTAATTAATGAGTCCAGTCAGAGTGCTGGATGCCTGCACGCCCGGTCCGCCTCCTCAGAGAAAACTGCTGGCAGTCCTATGAATCACTGCATTCAAACGGTCTCGTGGTAAAAGAGCAAAAAATGATTGAAAACCAAAAGGAGAAATTCATGAGGCTGGATGAGCGATGATAAATGTATTAGCACTAGATGACATTTCCATCACCACCTCATCGATCACCTTGGGGACATTTTAAATGGTGGACCGTGTGAGTCTGTGTATGTGTATGTGTGTCATATGCAGAATGAGGGAGATGAAAACAGCTTCCCAGCACACACACAAAGAAAAACAGAAACAGAAGAAAATAGAGACATCTCTGACACCGGCATTGCAGTGAACACTCACACAAACAGGTAAACTGCATGCTATAAAGCTGTAAGTTTATATTGTGACCATAAAACTACAACTCCCCTTCTTTTCTTTTATTAAGGAATCTTCAAATATGGTGCTTTGTATTATAGCATTTCCATTTTCTTTGAAAATAGTTTTTTCTGCTTTTGAACTAATTGACATTCCAGCTCGCTTGTATATTGCTGTAGTAAACTCACCAGTTTTCTGTGATCTTTAAGATTTATATGAAACAAATGTACTCGAGGATGCTCTTAGGATGCATAAACATTCGCACAAGGAACTGGCCACCACTAATAGCTTTAACCTTGGCCCCACTTGTCATATATCCTCCTTTTATTTGCATGATCTTCCCTTGCCTGCCTAAAGGAGAAAGATGAAAGTCAGTCGTGGCAGACAGGACGAGCTGCAGATGACAGTCAAACTGCACTTTGAGCCCGGTGTACCTGTTTGATAAATAACAGGAACCTCTCCAGCCGCGGGATGAGTCTGAAACAAGGTGCAAATGGCTCAGTAAATCTGGTCCCGACTCTCTGCTCCTCTCTGGCCTCCTCTCTCTTTCTTTTGGTCTGTCTCTTGGTATTCAGCGGCTGCTCTCTTGCAGCTCAGACTCTCTTATCTAAATCTCCATTCAGACGGAGAAAGAGACAGAGCGGGGGAGAGAGAGTCAGAGATAGATAATACAGGTCACTCTCCAATGACAACTCTAAAAGGCATCTGGGGAGAGGAGAAAAAAAGAAGAGAGAAAGAGGAGAGCTGCTGCAAAACACTATATGGATTTTTGCTCTAAGCCGAGACCATTAAAAACATGCAGACTTAATAAGTAGCTTGATATGAAAGTTACTGTACGTCTGGTGATTTTCTAGGCTCTGAGCGTCTTAACCGTTTATTTTAAGATCCGCTGAAAGCCTGTGGCAATGATAAATCAGCAAAAAATATCCACCATATGCCTGAGTAATGGAAAGCTAAGCTGAGCAACAGTGAGCGGCATTAACTCTTATCAATGCAAGTCGGAATTGTACCTTTTGTACTCTTTTGTCATATTGATGCCAAAAAATCACTCCAACTCATTTTTTACATGCTGGCAGAATTGTTTTGGTATTGTATTGTCATCTTAAGGCCAGGGTAAAAGGGCAACACTTTAAGGCTATTACGATGTTTGATTTTACACCAATGCTTCAAGCATATTTTCATGACATTTGTGAGTGATTATAGCTCAGAGTTTTCATTCTGAGAAAAATGCTTCCTGCCAGCCATACCTCAAAACGTCAGCTGACCATCAACCCTAATGTCAAGGAGAATCAAACTGTCTCAAATGGAGGATTTTCATTCTGTAAACGTCCCACAGCCAGACAGCAAAGGTTACAACTGGCAGCTATTTTGAAAAATTAACATCCAGTTCTTGGCCTTTGGTTGCCATCAGTTGCAGCAAACGACATAAGGGCCACCTCAAAACAAACATTGTATACATTTTATATTTGATGCATTAAAGATATTTACATATTGCACCTCCATTGCCGGAATTGAGGGTAAATATGTAAACTAATAACACTATTCTGTAATGTATCAGATGAGACACAAATTGCAAAGAATTTGTCACATTTTAAATATTCAGTTGACCTAGTATAACTACCTACAAACTTAATTACCATTAATATATGGTGACAAAAAATTAGAGCCCGACAGATATTTTCGGCTGATATTATAAATTTTTTTGCACAATATATAATGCAGAAAATAATGCTCAGTGTGATTTCGAAATGGTGTTAGCTATACTTTTTTTTTTAATCGTCAGCAATTGACTGAAACTGAACAATAATAATGTTTATTCAGTTATTTATTTTTTACTTTCTATTCTTTATTTTCTCAGTTATCATTTATGGAATTGGCTGAAAATTAAAAACATAGTATATTGTATAATAATGTTTAAAATGACAACCCTGGTTTCAGTTTGAGCAAAAGATACCATTGAGTCCTGCCTCTATAAATAGTATGATTATATAGCATAAGAGGTGACCTAGATGTTATGGTGGGTGTGTGACTGGATGCATGCTGGTTTCAATCCTGTTTTTGCTGGAAGTATGAGTTTAAACAATATGAAGTACTTATAGTGATTATGAGATTATCAAACATACATAACCTTTGTACTTCAGCTGTCCTCTACAGAGCCTAGGTATCTGTTAATGACATTCCTGAAGCACATATTGGTTTGTATTGTGCTTTAACAGACAAATAGAATATATGCAAAGCACTTTTTAGCATTCAGAGTTGACAACATTCCCTGCCACCGCCCCTTTAATCTCCTCTCCTCTAATTTTCTGGTTTCTTCTTGCAGACAAGCTGATACTGATATCCAGAGCCACACACATGCACACACTGGCCCAAACACACATCTACACACACACACACACACACAGCTTTTTTTGAGTTATGTTCAGCACTAATCTGAAGCAGGAGTCGAAATGATCATCCATTAAATAGGAGGATGCTTGTTTTATCATTCAGCCCCTCCTTGGAGCACAGCTGAGTTGGGGACGTTTATAAATGTTCATTTATCTCCCTCGATTACTCTCAATCTCCTCTCTACCTTTACCTGTCTCCCTCTCTCCATCCCTTTCATCACTTCCCCACTGCCTCCCTCTCTTTCTCCTTACCTGAGGCAGATGGTAAACTCCAAACTAAATTGAATTTGGCATGTTCTCAAACTGCTGTCGAATATAGCGCTGCAAGCCAATGCCAGTATTTTCGTAACAGACTCAAGATCTTTTCATATAATGCAGTCCGCGCCGCGTGAAGCAGCTCGGGAAGTTGCTGTGGGACCTCACATGACTCGCCAGTTCCTCAGAGATAGATGTGAGCATATTAGAGACAGGATAATTCAATGAAAGTAAGCCGAAACACAACGCTGGAAATAAAACCCAACCAATTACAGTATACATCATGTTGTAGGCGAGGATGTACTGAAAGATGCTAAAAGTGGCTGTTAAAAAAACGCAGCTTGCTATCCTGCCCACACTGCAGCCATCAAAGCCTAAAACAAGACAGTTTACTGTGTTACGATACAGTAAACCTGGATACAAATGCACCTCGTCGGACCATTTACTGTTATTTTTATTGGCTCTGTGAGTGTGTGTGGAATTGATCTACACCCCCAACACAACTATCCTTTTCACGTCTCTGTTTTTGAGCCTAGCTGTTATATATTTAGCCATTTCTCCTTCCTCAGCCCTCCTTTTTCCTGTATTCTCTCTTTGTCTTTCTGCCCACCTCTACATCTCTCTCAACCCTCTCAGCACTTTCTCTCCCTTTCTCTCTCACGCTATGAGAGGGTGCAATGTAAAGTCAGCCTCGATCCATCTCTGTTGCCTCTTTCTCTCTTTATGTATGTGCTATCAGATCTAGTTGGTATAGCTCAAGTCAGCCCTGCTGTCCAGGCTAAATGAATGTTAAAAGCCTATTGAGTTTCTTTGCACGAGCTGCAATAGCTTTGCCTTATTCAGGTAATACGATGTGCTGTGTGTGTGTGTGTGTGCGCGCTGCGTGTAATGTGATGCAGTCTTTTAATTTAGGAAAGGAGACCCAGTCAGCAGGTAGAGGTTATGACCTCTACTAGAGGACACACAAACACACTGTAACCTAACATGAAATTGATTTCAAGGTAAAGTAGCAGAACATACGAGGCTGCTGCTGCTGGCAGCGTGTGTGGCTGATGTATTGCACGTTTGTATATTGTAAGAAAGAGGGGGGAAGATTATTCTCTATTATGGTATGGCAGACAAATACAACCTCAAGAAATCAATAAAATCCATCGATATTTGCTGTGATGCATTGTTCACCTTTTTTATTAACTATATATTGGCTACTAGCTGTCAAAGTCTCTCAAAAGGGGAAAACTTATCTTCCTTTCTTTAATCTATTAACTCCTAGAGCTCAAGAAACAACAGTATACATACATTTTTTACATAATAGGGGCGATATGAACTGTCACTGTCAGTTCCACAGTCAGCTTTGGTTAAATCTTGACTTGTTGACCAATCACGGGTCTGATAACCTGTTTTACTCGCCCTAACAGTCACAGAGGAGTTGACAGGAGTTTTGTATTAAAGTCGTTTTTGAGGCCACACAGAGACGTGGCCCTCTTCTTGGCAGTAATGACTTGGAGAATCACTTGCAGAGAGCTGAGCAGCGGCAGCAGTAAGTGGATCAATGAAGAGACTGCAGTTAGAAAATAGGGGTCGTCGTAATCAATTACGCTTCTAACTGCTGCTGGAATGGTAAAACAACAACTGGTGGAGAATGACAGTTGCTTTCCTACCTGTTTTCCTCCTGCTCTGACCTCTTCTTTTATTCCCCACGTCTGTAATGCCCTTGCTAAGCTTAACTTTTAATTATTCAGATTTTAGTTACTTTTATTTCCCCCAATTACCCAACTGAAATGTTTTGTATTGTAAAACATAGACAGCAGCAGGGGGATTCAGACTTTAAACATTTTTCTGCCCCATAGGCAGCACAGATTGAGGCTTTGCCTGCAAAGATGAATCCATTTCCCTTCAATCTGTTGGTGCCCTTCACTTTTTCTCCCGCCCTGCTTCTGTGTTTTCTCTGATTTGTCATCACAAGGCAACAAGCCGGGTCCAAACACCCTGCAAGTGTGAAATGTTTTCCTATTAATTGGCTGCCTTTTATGCTGTTTCGACACATAGCCTCTTCTCCAAACAGTGTTTTTTTCTGTTTACTTTCCTTGCCTGGATGCTTAACTACCTGTTAACCATCTGTAATGTCAATGGCAACCCGAAGCCGTCCCCATGTGGTGACACAGCAGGTGTTAGTCCACCTCCTTGTAAATTAGCGAGCGTGTTTTAAATATAAAACCTCACGTCTCTTCTCTTCACACAGCAGCTGAATAAGCTCATTAGCTGTTTGAGTATGAAAAATGCACAGTGGTTGTTTTTGTCATTAAGTATTGTCGCTGGTGGGTAATTTTGTTCATTTTTTTAGACATTGATTAAGCATTAATGCAACGAATGCACATGGGGCATACGCTTTTTGCTTTTTACTGAGCAGAGCAAAACATCGGAAATCACTCGTTTCCCTCCACTCCTCCCTTTTTCTTCTTTTCTTTTTTCTTTTTCTCGTCATTGTATTTGCCCTGCACCAAACTAGCCTGGACAGAGTATTTAATGTCAACAGCAATCACACACACACACACACACACACGCACACAATCCTGCACTCAAACACTAGGGCGGCACTATAAATGGTTTATGTCACAATCTTTGTCAAGCGCCCCCACCGCTCATCACAGTATCACCCAATCACACACACATACTAACACACACACACTCCCTCAAGCGTCAGCCATGGAATTGAAAAGCCACTTCAGAAAAATAATGGAGCTGTGGCAGCCCTACAGCACGTATGTGTGTGGGTGTGTTTGTGTGAGAAAGTGTGCATTGCTGTAGTCTTTAAGGCAGGATGTGTAAATAGATCCCTGAATGGTTGTGGTCAAAATGGATTTGACCTATTTTGCAAAGACGCCGCCTCCATGTGTTTGCATGTGTGTGTGTGTGTGTGTGAGCAGTTATTTGCATCCGCACACAAGCAAAATGTGAAATCCCAAATGAGGCTGTAATTGGTTTTAATGTCTTCCCATATGGATTTCACATATGGACTAATTCATTTACATTTTTACATCCAAGTGAAAGTTTTTATCCGCAATGACTTATAATGAGAACAACAGCAGAGAAATGTTTAATTCATTCATCATTAAATTTACAAGCAACAGATAGCACGATGTAGCGATCAGCGCTATAGTGCCCTGACAATGCCCCTGTGACTGTAAAGGTCATGCAAGATGCAGGAAGACAAAAAGAATATAAAGAGCTTAGGAGTGAAGTAAAGAGGATTTTCTTTTATCTGCTATTATTCAGATGCATCATTTAGATAAAAAGATAAATAGATGGAGAGCGAGAGAGAGAGAGAGAGGGTGGCTGCTTTGCTTGCAGAGACTTGGCTGGTGATGAATAACCCCATCTGCCTGTCATTACTACTAGAGCTACCAGTACTACACGCACACACACAGCTGAATCTGTCACAGATCCCCTCTAAACAGCCTCAGGGGATCCAGGGCAAGATAAAGAGAGGAGAGCGAGCGGAGACGCTGGGTGTGTCCTGGGCTCCAGATAAGCAGTGAGAGGCTGCGCTAAGGAAAGGAAAAGCAGGACAAAACGCACTAGGGAGGGTAAACACCTGTTCCCCCACATGCACATTTTCTGGCAAATCACCTATTTTTAGTGTGCTGTTAAACTGAATCTCAAAGGCTCTTTTGTGCTTTTGATAGCCAGTTGTGACGTTCGCTGGCTACAGTCAGAATAATTTGTAAAGCCTGCAGGCTTTGAGAGACACCGGCAATGCTATTAGCAAGTTACCGTTGGCCTCTAGGATCCCTGATGGCTTGTGTGGATCTACGGCCCTTTGAAATGATCCCTTCCAGCAATCAATTGAGCTAAAGTGTTGGAGGTTGATTAGAAACATGACCAGAGGTCAAACCAATCTAACAGAGGTTCAAAGCAGGTTCACAGTAATACATGTTCAGGCATTTTCACGGTGTTTCAAGAGAAATCAGAGCTTTGATTTATTTGTGTCAGGCTCTAATTTAGATCAGACAGTACAGTGAGGATGGTTTACAGGTTCTGCTATGCTTAAAAATCAATTCATTCAATGTTTTCCACCATCTGATGATCTTTTCTGTCAGAACTTTCTCTGACAGTATGGCTCTGAAATCCACATAATAAAACTAGTTAAATATGAAGTTGTAATTATGCTGTTCTCATTGACAGCACCACAGAAAGTAATGCACTGGAATTTGTGGTTATCACATGAAATCTTGAGACCTAAACAGGACCACAAGAAGATGTTGTTGTAAATAAGCCAACTTATCACTTTGGTTAAGGTAAAATAACTGCTTCTGTTATTTAATCTCAGCCTAATATGTGGTTTAATAAGCCAAGCCTGAAACCTTTTAGCAAGAAATGTCTGGCAACAGATGGAGCATCACCCTCTAAGACAGACAAATGCCATAAAAATGCTGGAAAATAAAATGAAAGTCGAACGAGGAGAGAATTGTTCCAGTACTCAGAAAAATGTATTAGAGTGAGAAGAGGAAAATTTGATTCACTGGGACTTGCAGTATTTCTGAGGAGACAAGTTTTCACCTTATATTGAGCTCTCCATCTTTTACCTATCCCACACAATTTCCTGGGAAAGCTGCCGATTGTTTTTTTTAAAAACAATTTCAGTGTTTGCAGCAACTTGGAGTAATTTAAATTCCTCAAGCTGTTCTTGCTTTTACACTGCAGCGTGAAAACCAGAGCTGAGGGCAGTTCTCTTCCAGTTTAATCAATCCAGCAAAAGGACAGCTTGTAGGCTCTATAATAGCAAACAACTGGAGGTCATGGCCAGTGTTCACACTTTTGTGTTGGTTGTGTGTGAGGGACAGACCGGAAAAAAAATGAAGCGAATAAACAGGTGGAGTAAAAACAAATCAAACCCAACTAGAACCAATTATCCAACAGTTTACCCACTTTTGTTATATTTAACTTGGTGAACTTTGTTTGTCTTATGTCAGACTAACGTGGAAACAAATCACAGTAATGGTGAACTCCTTCTGTTTTTCTTGATCCAACATAAAGCTGGAAATCATAGTGAAATGTTACTTTGTTTACAACTACACCACCCAGTTTGATGCATGTATGGAAATATAGAAACAGTAAGAAGAAAGCTCGCTCCAAGGACACAGTAATGACAGACATCCACTCAAATCTCCAACTTTCTATCTGTGCCACCCATACTCCCACAAACACACAGACACACACACCTCTCTGCTTTCTGCAGTCCCTTTGTGGTCGGGTGTACAGAAGCTGTTTGAAATGTTTTATATGTGTAGAACAAGGCTACTTTGTCTGCCTCTGTCGTACTTTCCTGACACACACAGACACTTCTACGCACACAAAGACAAAGATAAAGGCAGAGGCATCATTACCTGCGAGCACAAGTGGGTATGATGACATCCATATGCAATACCCAGCCATTCAAAATCCTATCTGTGTCTGTCTCTGTCCTGATCTCAACATCTACCACAGTGCTAATTTATATATTTATATAACACTCTTTTGGAGAAGTAAAGGGAAAAGCCTTTGCAGCAGCAACACCAAACAGCAACTATGTCAATAATTCAATTATCAAGCACTGAAATGACTAATTGAAGTGATTAGTTTGAGAAGAATTTTGAGTAGAATACAAACTGCCTCAGGTGCAACACTGTAATTGTCTCAAAATCTATGAGATAATATAGTGAAACTGCTTTCTAGAACTTAGAAAGGTCTTTGTTGTTGAATTCAGCCTTTATTTGTATCCTGCAGTTTCATAGGGATCGTCCTGTCTGTTTAGTAAAACAGAAATTCAGTGGAACAAACACTTTGCCTCCATTCAAATCAGCATCTCTGCATATAGTGATACACCAGGAAGTGTCCTTTCCTGATGTGTCACAACACACTAAGTAAACAAAAACAGAATTTGAATAGGCCCAAAAGACGCATTTGTGTCCCGACACACATTCCTGTGCGTGGTCATGAATCAGAAAGCAGCCTGTCTGGCTTCTTCTGGGACATCTGGGAGGTTAAAGTGTAGAGTTGAAAGGTTAAACAGTTTGAGCTGCCAGTCACTGTTCAACAGGGATAAACACCAGAGAAGAAGAAAAAAAGGCCATAAAAAGAGCAACCATTTACATCACACTCAACTCATTTGTTAGCCGTTTACTGTGCGTGTGTGTGTGGTGTATTCCCTAACCTCCTACTGTGTCTCCCTGTGGGTTCTGCACACACACACCATTACAATAAGTGTCCCTTTTACTGCAGTTGACTGTACTGTTATGTAAATGGGTGACGTTAGCGGGCCTCTCTGTCTTTTTCACATACAAAACACTCCCATCCTACACTAATACCAATGATTGCAGGTTATTACCAAACACTGTCTCCAGAATGATAGCCCGCCTCCTCCAGGACCACCCAGACTCTGTCACTACTGACATTTTTCAGAAAGTTTTACCTATTTTGGTTAACACGCACTCATTTTTTTGTGACATTTGCTTAAAATCCCAGACAAATAAACCATCTGCCTGTCCCGACCATGCAACAGTCACATCAGTGTTTGAGAACGTCTCAAGATTAAATAGGCCTAAAAGAAAGTTATTCAAATCACATTAAAAGGAAGACATGGTTCTCATTTATGTGGACTACTTTTTTTGAGAAGTAAACCTTTCCACAGTACACAGGGATGTGTGATGGTAACATTCTAGATGTTTTATTCTTTATTTGGGACACAGTTTATATTAAAAAACATACATCATGTCAAAAGCAGTTTTATTGCAGCTGCCATCCATATTTTTTCTGGCCAAAATTTAAGAAATGTGTACTTTTCGGAGAGGTATAGTATGCACACAAGAGAGTGGAAAATATGTCAAGGGCAGACTTGAGAGAAAATAGAATAAAAATCAATGAGGTTTGCTAGAATAAAACATTACAGGGTTATTCATTCAGTACCTCCACAAAATCCTTCTACTGGCCTCACATATTTGACCCACTTGGTCCAGAATTCAGTGAACATATTTTTGTAAAGAGTCACATAAATGCCATTGACTGTATCCATCCTCTCCTGTATCGAGGCGGGTTCAGGAGGTGAGTGCTTCAGTTATATTTGATATACACCTTGCTTCATCAACTAATTAGTCATGTTTCTGTGTGTTTGCACGGGTCAATACTGTTACTATCATGGAGGGTTTGATGCTCCCATGAAGGACCAGCTGGTCTGTTGAAAAGGCAAATGTGCTGTTGAGGGCAGATATCTACGTTAGATGAAATTGGAGTTCTTTCTAGATTGTTGTTTATTAGCTTGTGAATGCATTTTGAAAGCCCTGGTAAAGGCACACACTGTTCTTCTGAATTAGTTTGCCTCTATTTTGCTACAAATCTGAAATATATTTATTCTACAATTTTGATCTGGCTGTTAATAAAGTTCTTTTTGCACTACAACGCACACCAGTGTGACCTTTCCATTGACAAAATGGAAATGAGGATTGTGCTAAAGAGGAGTGTTTCTTGGCTTATATGCAGACTTAGCATTCGATAAACAGGTGATACCTGAGATGGCAAGGTGAATGCAAATGTTGTAGTCTACCGGAGCTTCCAGATACAGATATGAAAGAGTGCATATAAGGAAACATGTTTTTCAGTGACTGTGGAAACAATCAAGGACTCTAAGCTTCTAAGCTAAGAGCCTGTCTGTCTTTTTTTGGAAGTCAAACTCTTGTTTTGTTAGGTTCTGACCAAGGACTCCAGACAGACTCTCAATCAAAAAGTATTTCTTTTGATTTGGTCCAATCCTTCACTTTATAAAACATTGAGTCACTTCCTTCATACAAACACAGCACAGTATCCGGAGTGGCAAAGTGGTTTGGTGGACAATGAGTGGACCAAAAGAGTCAAAGGGTGAGTGAGGCATGGAAAAAAGAAAAAGATTATTGTGATATTTGTGGTGGAGAATAAACCCAGACTTTGCTTAGTATATCCAACCAATCAAGAATGCCAGAAATAGCTCGATCCTTCAGCCAAAACCACACACAAGCCCATGCACACTGAGGAAGTGGGGGCCACAGCCATGGAAAACTCATCAAATTAGGAGCCTGAGAAGGCCAACAAAATGTCTGCAGAGAAAGAAGAAAGAAGTGAAAATGGCATCCCCCTAAAGCAGGTAGTTTGAGTGTGTGTGTGTGTGATTGCTGTCAGACTTGGTTTGTCTCAGCAGAGCTATTCACAGCTGGGAAACCAGCATCACACATACACAAAGATGAACGAGCGAGGCCTGCACCACTAGTGTTTCCACTCCTTGTTCTCCTTTTGCCTCATTTCTTCTTTCTATTCTCCGTCTTCCCTATTTCCCATTTTTGTACATTTCCTTCCTCATTTGTCTCCATTTTTGTTTCTGTCTCCTCTTCCTCTTCCGCTTACATCTTTTTTTTTAAGAACAAAAAGACCTGCAAAGTGCTGACTATTATTAGACATGAAGCATTGACTGAAGCTGCTGCACTCCTTTACATTATTTTAAGTTGATATAATCTAAGACTAATCTTTGAGCTTCCCAGAGGTGGAAACAACCTTTCCAAACACAAACCCAGTCATTCATTCCAGCCTTCACTTATTCTTGTAGGCTGAAAACACATCTCATCAAGAACTAATAAAGCGTTTCAGCCCCCCTCCCTGTCTTTTCCTCCCTGTACTCGTCCTAATATGCTCTTATCTTGCAGCTAAAATGCTTTTCTACTTCACTGCTTTGCTCTCATTTCTCTCCAGCGGCTCCGACTCTTGCAGCTCCTACTACTGCATGCTGCCGCTGTTTGTAATCTAGGAATTTTACCATACTCTGCTCTTGCTATAAGGGTGTCAGTTGCATATATAAAATGTAAGCACACACTTTGGACAAGAGATCGTTTTTCAGAGCATTCAGCGGGACGTAAAGTCCATGTGGTGGATAGAAACGCTGTGATAGCCAATCCGCCTCTCAATGGGGTGGTTACAGATCAAGACACCTGTGTTAATGGTGAGATAGGGAAGCAGGTATAGAGGCCTTGCCTTTATTGACAGCTTGTGTGTGTGTGTTCAGGCTATGCTCGTGACCTGAATTATACGTCTCTGTTCGCCCGTCTGTCTGAGTGAGTTTCTGTCTGTCTGCTTATCTTCCTGCTGTCTGTCTCTGTGTCCGTCCGCTTGTGTCTGTGCCTCCAGGCTTCCATCTTTTATTGTTCTGGACAGATAAAGAGATTGGGTCGCATAGAAAAGAGGCCTACAAAATCACTCACTCACACACACATGGAGGCATGAACGACCACGCACACACACACACACAATCAGATGGTTCTTCGGATGAAAGGGTTATTGTGGGAGCAGAGCTACAAATCCTGGCAGCACTCAGCACTCGACAGCTAAAACACACACACACACAGGCACACACACACACACGACACAAAATTCTTGTTGGACAAAACGCTCCTTGTCTTAAAACCTGAGAGTCTGACCCGTCTAAACACACAAAACCCACACACACTCACTGCCCTGCACCCATGCACGGGGACTCATAAAGGTGGATTACCCTCATTTACAAATGTATAGCTTTGTGACTGACCCATTAGCAAACTAGTGGGAGCACAACCCAATGAATTATTCAGAGCCTCCTTAAGGGTTAAAACAGGCGGATAATATGCTTGTTAAGATCTCAAAGAGCAGACGGAATACACTTTTAAAGAGGAAAAGAGACTAAATGGAAAGAGAAGAGAGAAAAAGTTGTTCCAAGTTTCAGAAGTATTAAATATGAAAAGTTTCTCCTGTTAATCAAAGAAAAAAGTGTTAATTGTACCATATACAGCGGCATATGCAAGTACACTTTTAAAATTTCAAAAAGAAAGCAACAAAAGAATATCCTCTCCTCCAGAAGTTTGAACAATATGTTACTCACAGAACTCGATGAATTATTCAGAGCCTCCTTTAAGAGTGAAAACAGGCGGAAAATACACTTGTTAAGAGTTTTTGAAATAAAAATAATGAAAAATACTAAAGGGACAAAATGGATTTCTTCAGATTTAAATAACACAAAAAGCTCTTATTCTCAGAGGTTATGAAAAATAAAACAAAGGAAAAAAGATTTAGATAAAAAAAAAGCTTTATTGAGTCAAAACACGTAGAAAAAATGTTTTTTATGGCTTAAAAAAATGTTTCTGACTTTTTCTATGAACATCAGACAGTCATGATGAGCACTATTTTAATGTCAGAAATAAAATATACTCTGTCGCCTCCAAGCAGACCCGTGAATGAGCTGAGGAAACGTCGTGCCTTCCATAAAGAGTGCAGATCAAAAATCTTCCTGATGATTACATGACTCGCTGGCCTTGGAGAGCGAGGTAAATCAATCAAAAACAAATCCCTCCTCTGACTCCTTCTCGCTCGCTCCCCACCTCCCCCTCCATCTGTTCGTCTCCTCCCCTATTCCACTTCCCTCTCTCTCTCTCTTTTTATTCTCCATCCTTCTCTTCCTCAAACCTTCGATCTTTCTTTCTGGATCCATTCAGCCGTGTATAAGTGAGTGTGGCAGGCCTGGTTGGTGCGTCTTTGTGCATCGCTGCTTTAGACTAACAAACCCCCACCCAATACCCTCCTTTCACACACACACACACACTTCAACACACACATTCAAAAGGCCGAAGAACTTTTTGAGAGTCATGCCAGATGTTCCAAGCTTCATATTCATATTCATCCTCTCTTCATTTTTCTTCCCTGTCTCCATTTTATGCTATTTTGTCCCATTTCCTCCTTTTCCACACTCATCTGGTCTTTTATTCATTTTCCCCTACTTTATATAGAACCTCCTCTCCCTCTCCCGTCCTTTTATTCATCTTTTATTGCTTTAAAAACCTCATTATTTATTCCCCTTCCATTTTTGTCTCCATTGTGCTCTTTGTGTCACTTGCATCCTCCACTTTCCTCACCCATCCTTAATTTGTTTAAGATGTTTGCACACCATTTTCTCTTCCTCTCCTCTCATTTTTTTGGCTTCCTCCCCCGCCCCTTTACTGTCAATGCTCTTCTATACTCTGTATTTCTACAGTCCATTCACTGTCAGCTCAATCAGCTCAAAACAGTAGCTTTTTGCTATTGAGCGAATGTTCGTTCTCAATTATTTCCTAATAGTCTGGATATGACAGATGTGCCAAGGTTTTTTAAGATCATCATCCTTCCTTTTCCACTCTACTCCCTGTCTCCCCCTTCTATAAATCCATCATTCATTTTCATTCTGTGGGTTTTCTTTCTTTAAATGACTTAACACATCTTTCCTAAATCTGTTCTTTCTTGCTTGAATGTGATGGTGTTTCTTTATTAACCATCTGTATCCCTATTCCCCTCCTTTTCCCCCCTAATTTCCTCTCGTTTTTTTATCATTTCTTGCTTTCCTTTCCTCCACCGTACCCCACATCCTTCTCCTTCCTCCCTGTCGAGGCCTATTGATTCTCTACCGGGGCCTCTTTCTGCTGTCAGAACGAGATGGGATCCTCAGATGTCCCCAACCACAATAAACACATTCTACATCTCCCACATAAAGTCTTCTCCTGGAAACAGAACACATGACAAATAGCTAAAAGGAGAAAAGTTTAAACATTTTAATCATTTCTGTACTTTATCACAGTGACTTCTTACAGAGTAATATCTTGCATTGCCTCTCAGCATCTCTCATTCCAAATTCACTCATTAGTCCAAGCTGGAATAAAAAGAATTTAGCAGTGGTTTGGCACTGCAGTTATATTTTTCTTCCATCTCATCTCTACTTGTTTGTGTTCTCTTCCTTTTCAATCTAACTATCCCTCCATTCTCCACTGTCCATTCTGCATCCTCCAGACTTCCTTTCTTCCCAGCCCCACCCTTTTGTCCCTCCATCCAGCCAAATTTGCTCTTCAATCCACCCGTGCTCTCCCTCACTGCCAGCCTCCATCCGTTTGTCTGTCCCACCCTCCCTCCATTCATCCAAGTATTGATCTAGCTGTCCATGATATGTCACAGTGATTGACAGCTACTAATTGGCTTAATCCCACCCCCGGGGGTTTGTAGCTCTTTGGCTGATCTGGATACAGCTGTCCTATTGTCCAACAGCTGACACCACGACCCTCAGGGACCAGCAAGGGAGACAGAAAGAAGAGATAGTGAGATGGAGGGAGAAAGATGCATTCATTTACAAGACAGATCTTCTTTTTACCATTGGAATAACACTAATATGCACATTTGTGGTGGCCATACTCGGGTAGAAAATCATCATAAAAAGTTATGTTGGGGAAAATAACTTTCTTTTGGAAGATCTCTTGGTCTGCAAATCTTTTCTGACAAAACAAAAACATCCAAAACTTGTTAGTGGTCCATGCTGCCACTATGCAGAATAAAATAATTTTTCAAAGACGCTTTAACTACTACACAGTATCTGAATTCCATGTAGTATAGAATTGAAACACCGTCCTTGTATTCCCAAAATAAGGGAGCCAACTTCTAAAATCACTGTGAGGTAGTTATATGTCAGAGTCAGACAGAATGAGCTTGATGGAGACCTCTGTACACTGGCAGCAGGTTTTCATCAAGCCCTTTGACAGACTGATCCGGCTCAAAGGTCAACAATTCTTTCATTGCAATATATGTGCATCAACCACCATGTGTCCAGTCAAGGTGTCCTTGAGCGAGACAGCGAGTCACTTAGGCTGAGGTAGAGAAGAGAGGAGAAGAGAGGAGGAGGGGGACAGTCGCCCAAGAGACGAAAGAAGCAGCCCTAAGCAGACCCAGATTAGCTTTGCTCTATTGAGGAGGCAAGGGGCAGAACACAAGGTCTTAGAGGATGCCACTAAGCCTTTAAAGACCTCCCTTCAGCCTGGGATGTGTCCCCCCACATCCCATTTATCCAGTAACTGACACACACCGTTTACATTCACATTAGCCCATGGAGACCTCACTGGCCGAACACTCAGGCTCATAGTCAGGTCATGATCTGTTCACCTAGAAGTCATTAGTGCTTTAATAGCTTCAGTCCAGTGGCTTTTATTCATAATGATAAAGTAAAATGATGAGTTTGATTTCAAAGCAGTATGTTCAACATCACACACTTTATTTCTTTGTCAGTAAAGACGGCGGGATAGCTTCTTAAATGTTTCAGAGCTCTCTGCATGTCAGCTGTTCAGTGCTGGATATGGAGATAAATGCTGTGTTTCTGTTGAGGATATGTTTTGCAGTATAGTTGGATTCTCTATTGATTTAACCTTTGATCTTGCCGCTTATACACCAAACACAACACTATCATACACGCTTGAAGGGCCTGATTTTAACATGGTATTGATCTGTATCTGGCATTTGCACTTGCAGGGTTTTGGCTTAAAAGTACATTTATTTTAAGCAAATGTCTCAAACATTTGACTGAAATATGACTTGTATTGGAAAAGGTAGTCAGTATTCTTTTTATAAATGGTTAATTACATATTTTGGCCTAAACTGACATGAAGATGAATGAGCTCTAATGTGTTGACTGGAACAGAGGGGAGTCATAGAAGGAAGAGGGAGGAATTGATCAGCAATGTTGCGGACCATTACACCTACCATGCATGTGTAATGATCCTAATTATTTCTCTAAATCAGCCTCTCCCACCCCTCATCCACAAGCCACAGACAAACACTCAACTCAATGACAAACTGGTGGACACAGGGGTCATTGTGCCAAAACATCCGCCCCTGCAAACGATACCCTCTGCCTTCTCACTCCATTCTCATTTCCCACCCCGCTCCAATCCAATGCATTGACGCGCTGGATACTTGATAATAACCCCCCCTCTTTTAGCCCCACATGGTTGTTGAAGCCAAATCCCCTCCCTTCTTTCTCCAGGTTGACACAGAGAGGCCTTTGTTGTCCTGAGCTGCGATCACATACCTCAATAAGTCTGCACTGTTGGTTCTCAAACTGCCCCCTCACCAAAGACCACATATCTCAAGAAATGTCCCCCAAACTGCTCTATAGACACCTGGACAAACATATAAGCTGTCTTTTTTACATTTGATTGAGCAAGTGTTTGATATAGAATCACAATAACTTCTATATTCCAGTAAAATTATTAACATTTTTCTCGAAAGTGGGAACTCCATTGAATCGTTGAGGATCACAAAACCTTTTATGAAAACTTGCAGGAATAACTACATAAAAACTAGACATTGCTTTTTTCTTGCTACTCAGCACCAGCAACACCAGCAGCACTGTGCGGTGAAGTGTCCTTAAGCAGCTGAACCTGTTCCTCCCCACTCAGTGCATATAAGTGCACCAGACAAACACTGCGTCTGAGGGATAAATAGGAAATGGAAATCCTCACAAATGAAAGGAGTTCTTCTCGCCTCCAAATGTCACAGCGAGATATTTTCTTTGATATATTTCTTTTCATCAGGAGAGTGAAACCTGATGACATGCCGCTCTTATTGCTCTAATCTGCTCTTAAAGATTGGTGCATTGCCTTGTTGAATAAAATATTAGCGTGCTGTGTGAATAAAACATCAGGACTATTTTCCGATATAAAAAAGGTCAAAACAGCTGTCTAGACAAGCGGTGATGTATTTACCACTGTATGCCTGCCCGTGTGCACACACAGACACACACCTCTGCACTACTGTTACAGTACACTTGTCAGGACTTTCTATAGACTGGATCCACTTCATAAACTCCATAAAATCCATAATGTATCCTTCACCACCGAACCTAAACTCAATCTATTGTTTCATCTAGCTTCCAAAAACTCAAATATTGTCTGCTCTTTGGAGGAAATCCAACGACTTTCTCAGGTCCTGGAGACTTCTGGTTCTCATCAAGATAAGAGCACAAGGAAATATGCACACGTACACACATGCTCATACACACACACACACACAGCAGGGTGAACTTGCATATCTCACCTTAACTTGAAACGGACGCATGCAGACAGACTGCCTGAAACGACTTTTATTTGTGGCTCTGGTGATGTTCATGCTCAGGTGCATGTGCATGTGCACACACATACACAGCCGACATATTGACCTTGCATGGTCAGCTTGAACACATGCATGGAGTGACATGTGCGCGCACACACACACACACTCGCAAACACTCACATTGCGACCTTGTTTGTCCAACCTTGCCAGTAGTATACAAACAGCGTTGATGGCACTTGCTTTCATAACATCACAATAAAAATAAACATGGCGGCGACAAATTTGATGTCACTCCACATAACCACTGAAAACACATATGATGTATGAAAATGGCTCAAAGCAACTTTTACTTCACTGGATTTAAAAATAACTCTATCTTGACTATCTGTGTACATTTCAAATAAATTGCAGTGACAGCCACTGCCATGTTAATTAAAAAACCTATCCACATGCAGCACTGTAAACAATATCTAATGACAAACACTGTACATTTGGAGTAGACTTGTTAGTATTTAAAAAAAGATTAAATCTGTCAGGCGCCACATCCTTTACCACTCACTCACTGACTCATAAGGGCCGAATGAACTGTTTTTTAAGTCCCTACCTAAGTGTTTATTATATTTCATACTTGGATTAATAGCGGTGTGTAGAAAAGTGTCAAGATCTGCCTCGTGTCAGTCCTTCCACTTCTCCCAATATGTAGCTAGGGCCTTCTATAGCAAAGTAACAATTAGCCAGTCATAGAGGAGACTATATCTGTCGTTCACTGCTTCTCCTTTCACTGAAAAGGTCAACGCTGTCACCGCTGCAACTGAAACCTAAAGAGACAGTGGAAGCGGGAGATAAAGACAGACGGAGAGCTGGAAACTGAGACTATTTAGAAGAAGATTTATAAAAGATAGGGACGAGAGAAGCAGATACACGAGAAAAAACACTTACAGGACAGATAGCAGAGTCAAAAAGGAGAAAGAGAGACAGAGGTTGCTTTATATGCATGCTGCTATATAAGTCTGTGTCATGGTCAAGGATTAGGCATAGAGCCGGCAAAGAAATATACTGAAGTCGAGCCGTTCGCGTGGAAAAAAAGTGAAATTAATACTGTTCAATGAAGAAGCAGCAGTCATATTCAATCATATTACACCATTTTAAGTGTCACGGGCAATGAAGCATGGCTTGAGAGAGGCACAGCAAAGAATCAGAGGGACAGAAAAAGGAGGAAAGATGCTAAAAGGGAGTGTGGGAGTTTATGAGAGTGATGGCAAGGAGAGAGAATGGACAGCGCGAAAATAAACACACACACACAGAAAGACACAGGGAGGCGAACAGAGAGAAGTCATTATGGTAAAGAGGTCAACCTTGCAGTGATGCTCACTCTTGTAGAAAAGAAAACATACTTTCTGTGTGTGATCTAGGCTGTGTCTGTCAGAGTGCACTGTTATCTCTATTTCTCGTCCTCTGTCCATGTGCATGAGTCATCATCTGTGCCGCTACGCCATCACATCATGAAGTGTGCACTTTTGTTTGTGTGTTGAGTCCTGGACTAAGACTGGTTATATAATCCCGAGGCCTCTTCTGTGGCAACAGTGTGTGTAAAGATACACAGAAGACAGAAACAGCATTATCTTTCACAGCACACCTTTATATCCGCGGAGCTGAATCAATAAGGAAACATTCTCGTGATGAAAAAACAGGAATGCATGCATGATTGCCTGATGCTCAATTTAGCAAACGTCATATCAATAAACCAGCAAGCAGCTGTAATTGTGGCACATTGTACATTTACTTATAAATACCAATTAAATTTATCTGCCGTAGTCAGGTTTATTTTTGGAAATCTGTATTCAGTGTAAAGCACAGCTGGGATGAATACAGAAGAGGGTGAAGAAGACTGGGAGAGGAAGGAGGAAGGGAGGAGAGAGATAAGAGAAGAGGATAGAAGGAGGGGAGAAAGAAAGGAAAGGGAGAAGGAAGGAGGGAGAGGACCAGACAGGGGAGGATGAGAACCACTCGATAAGTCCCAGTGTGATCAAAGCATTACTTTGACATCAAGAGCAGGCCTTGCCAGCATGCTGAGCAGTTAATGCTAGAAATGCACATACACACTTTGAAACATTCGAATATGTGTGACTAAGAAGCCTCTTCTTATATCCATCCAAGTGATGCTGATATACATAGTAAGATAGACTGCATTTCTAAAAACATCGCCCTCCTTATGGTTCGCTCTCAAAGCTGTCCAAACATGACCAAAAACATGAATTCTGATCCACTGTCTCATGACTCCCATTTGCTTTAAACACTGGTGAATCATGGGTAAAAATCCCATTACCTAAACACCCACTCTACCATACCACAATGCAAGCAAAAGAATGATCTTCTACTTCTCTCAGTCAGACTGTCATAACAAGCTCCATACAGCAGCAGACAGGGCAAACAAACCATTCTCCTGCTTGAAAAATTGGTTGCCATGACTCTATTTTTGTGACATTTCTCAAAATAATACACCCAACAAAATGGTTTTACCGGTAAATCAGTCCAAATGTTATTGCCATAAGTCTTCTGTCTCCTCGGAAGGCTCTACAGAAAACACTGAAGGCTTTTCTTCGCAGGAAATATTAGAGAATGCCTCTGTCACAATGGGAAGCTAACTATGCTAAATAAATAATGTAAGGAAAAGAAACAGAGACACAATAAGCATGGAGATTAGGCCATTTATTTCCAGAGAGAAAGTTTTTATAAGTAGACGCCAGAGCCCCCTCCTCTCCCCATGACATCGGACGCCACACATCATAACAATTTGTCGTGCATTCTGCCCTCCAGCTATATGTTAGGGACGTTCATTATGCAGCTATTTCTGTCCTCTGTGCGCTGCAATTTAATTTCTCACTTTCTCGTTAGTCTGATCTGTGGCAAAACAAAGAAAACGTGCAGGGAGGGACGTGTGACAAATGTTGTCGGCCAGACGAAGGTCAAAGTTGCATTTTTTTCTTCATATGACGAGCCACCAGGACGCCATTTTTTTAATTTAAACTATCTATCAGTGTGTTTATCTGCATGTCTCGTCATCCAGCCCTATGATGCAGACTCCTCTATCTAACCCTGCTCACAATCAGATAAGCTCTATGCAGCATTTGCTGTTTTGGCCAACCACTGAGGCTGTGTGTGTGTGTGTGTGTGTGTGCCTTTCGACCTTATGACAAGTTGTTCTGCTTCTGGTTTCAACATCACGGTGTGTATCTGTGCATGCTGCAAAATAAATTCTGTTTACAGTCGACACACACCTGTTTGGAGCCTTCTGACAGCTGCTAAGATGGGTAGAACACACACACATTCACGCAGTATGAATGCATGCATGTATACACACAATGCAAACGCACACACACACACACACAGTGTAACTGGAGGCTATACCCGTCTGTCCATAGAGTTCACCTTTTCAAATGTGTTCCATCAGCAAAATTAACTCGCTACAATTAACATAACCACGTTAATTATGCTAATCAACAACACACCGTCTGCAAATACACACAAACTGTGTGTCAGTGTGTGTGTGTGTTTCACATTCTGGCAAGCTTAGTGGAGAGAAATGATAGAGGGATGGAGATAGAAGTATGAAGGTGACAGCAAAATAGATAAAAGAGGTGACTTGACTGACAGAATAAACTAAAAGTTTGAGAATCAATGATTTATTTCTGTCATTTATCAAATAGCAATTGGAGGGGCTAACTTTATTGCAGAAGTTCTGATGGACATCTTTGCTATTTTCATGAATTTTATAAACTAAATGATTTGAATGATTAAAAAAAATAGATGAATCAATAATGAAATTAGTCTTTGGCTGCAGAAAATGGGGGAAGAAGATGAGAGGAGAAAGAAGAGAGAGACAGCTATGAATGACCGCTTCACTGGTGGCTCCAAAGAGAAAACGAACACACACACATACACAGACACACACTGTTAATTATTATCCTGAATAATGAGAAGCAAATGACTCATTAAATCTCTCCTTGACCCACACGCAGAAACTAGCCACGCTTTCCTTCCTTCTTTCTTTCTCACTGACTCCACTATCCTTCATACAGAATATGTCAAACCACAATCCTTTCAACTGTGAATTATTAATAGGCATTTACACAAAAAATACCTAAATTCACTGACCCCAATCTGGAGAAGTTTTTTCTCCCCTTCTCTCTCTTTTTAACCAAACTGAGAACGCAAAGAAAACCAAATGAAATTCACACTTGAAGATGAACTTTGTTGTTGACCTTCATCACATATGCCTTCCCTTCTGTTTCGCTCTCGTTTTTTAGTGTCTCTCACTGCTGAATACTGTCTACCAAAGCAGAAAATGCAGTTAAAATGGGAGAAAAACAACATAAAATAACAACCTTGCTTTTCTTTTTCTCATGTGACTGGTGTCATGAGACCACAAACCACCTGACTGCACCTAACGACTGTCACAGAAAACAAATTACACTGGATTACACAGATATGCTCTCTCTCTCTCTCTCTCTGTCACGCACACATGTATATGCATGGTAATATCTACACAATATCTACACCTGCAAAATCTCTTGGGCTTTAATTCTGCTTTTACACTCAGTCTTGCGTTAGAGAAAGAGAGAGCTTAGCTGCACACGCCTATACGAACACAGGGCGCTCTGATCAATATCGCTCTCTATCTGGAGTAATCAATTCTCATTCTAATCCGATCAATATCCCCGTCAACGCTGTATTCTAATCATCAATAGTGGAATCGATGAAATCGCTCGTTAATCCTGAATTAACATTGATCCAGCTTCCACCGTTATCACAATTACAGCACGGTCTCATCATCTGGCAGTAAATCCACACAGCCGGCTCGGCAAAGCTCCGCTCTCTCTCATGTATTGGAGAAAAGGTCACACTAACTGAAGAGCCACATTCAGCCACTCCTGGAGAACAACAGACAAAGCTTTAACACTAAAAGCCAACACATTTCTGCTGCAGCTTCAGGCATTATGTTCTCAGGATGAGAGGCGATTAAAAGCAAATCAGTTTTAAAAGTCGACATTTAATTGATGCCGGAGTGTTCCTGTGCTGCTGCATGTTTTTGTTTAATTGCTCTAAGTGGTGTCCTTGTTGTTTCCTGGTTTTATTTGTGGCGATGTTTCCCGTCTCCAAGTCCTCATACGCATCCTTCCAGTTTCTGCTTGTGCTACTTTAATGACTTCATTGTGACTTTTCTCATCAAATAAGGAGAGCACGAGACGTATTCATGAATTACGCTGTCACTGGTTTGTTTCTGTGCCCGAAAATGAAAAGCATTTTCCAGCTTACTGACTTTAGCTTTAATGTTATTCATTTTCTTTGTCCTTTTCAGGGTTACAGAGATTGGATTCAATCCCAGCATGCACTTGGTTGAAGGCAGGGAATCACCCCAAAAAGATAAAACTCACAGATAGTAAAGCATTCTCTTCATGCCATTATGCACACTATCATTGTCTAACATACACTGTACTTTACATTTACCTTGGATTTAAAGATCAAGACATACTGAGTGGTTTACAGTAAAAATAGGCTAAATATGACGTTAAATGTTGTAAATAATGGGCTGAAAGTCATTTTTTTAGATGAATAATAGCACTAATGTTGTGACTACATCCATTAATTAAAACCTTTGTTTGAATATGTGGCTAAAATAACTTCTCTGGATCATGTGCTCCAACTTTGATGTCACTGGAATGTGGAGCGCTGGCCAACTAAGTGAAAACACATGAGCACCAGAAAAAGAAACATACAAACTCCATGCTTAGAGGCCTAAGTAACTGAACCCCGGACATTATACTGCCAGGAAACTGTGTCAACAACAGTGAACCACCTGTGCCGTCTCACTGCTCCTCACATCACGATACCCAGGAAATCATCCCCCCATCCACCGCACCGCTCTTTAAATGCAAACAAATCAGCCACTGTCTTTTTTTCTTCCTCTTGAGGGCAAGTAAAGACATTAGAGGTCAAAAACACTAATTACAGACTCTGTCATTTAATCTGGTTGAGGCCGGAGATTAGAGTTATAATCCCATCTCACTGCCACAGGAAATTATAAATCAGTGTAACATCTACCTGGCTTCCCAGTGTGTTGCCTTGAATAAAGAAGAGGACGGAGATGAAAAGCTGAGAGAGAGCTCAGAGGACAGGCCCGTATAAAAGTCAGAGGCTGAGGTTTAACCAGCTGTCTGTTATCCTGACTCTGCTTTCTGTCCAACCCGTGGACCCTGGGTCCGGGGGAAAGCGAAACAAAACATTGCAGAGGCAAAGGGGAAAAAACAACTCAATTCTCCCTCAGCGCCCCCCTTTTCTTTACTGCTGCTCCCCTCTCTCTGTTTCTCACTCCTCCCCTCTCCCTCTCTCTGGGAGGTAATGTGAATCTGAAGGTAACAGAAGCCAGTCATGGTGGACATGCTTATCCAGACAGACTACTTTTGTGTGTGTGTGTGTGTGTGTGTGTGTGTTTGGGGTGTGCAGATTGAATCCTGCATCCCTGGGGAGCCTAACTACCTCTCCATCTCGCCGACTGGCCCTCTCAGAGAAAAAGAGAGAGAGTAGGAAAAACAGAGAGAGGGAGAGATTTGGAAAGAATTAGAAAGAAAGAGGAAAAAAGAGAGCAGAGCCGACGTGGCTGCAGCAAAGCCCAACAGCTCCCTCTGTCGTCACACAGAAGAGGGCCGCTCTCATTCATCCTCCTCTCTACTTCTCCTTCTATCTCCTCTTTGATTTCTGCCTCCTCATCTTCAACATCTCCCTCCGTTTCTCTCAGCAGCCTCTCTTTCACAGTTTCAAAGAAGCAACTTTACAATGCTACAATTTATGAGAATGGAGCAGCTGGCGCCTAATTAAATATAAATACAACGATTACAGTGTAATAAATTAATCCCTCTATCTCGCTGCCTCCCTGGTGAGCTGTGTCAGTAGTGTTTGCAGTCAGTTGCTTTTAAACTCATTCCAGTTGGTGATGCTCCCCCCCCTCTTCTTTTTCTTCAAAATTCAGTCTTGCACATTTCAAGAATGTGGAAAAATCAACACAACTTTGGCCATAAAATCTGTAAAAGTGGCTCTCAGCCATTCATAGTCAGATTTGCAAGTATAAACACCACGCCACAAGCATATAAATGTGTTAGTTATGAACCATAACCCTCACCTACACGTGTTCTCTGCAAAGTCAGTCAATGTAAAGGACATAACAAGTGTGTATGTGGAACATAGAGAGATGTCTACAGCAAAAATCAATATGTAGCCTGACTTGGAGTCCCCTGATCCTTTATAACCGACTTTATACCATTATGCACTTATTCTACACAAACACAATGCTATCTGTAACCTTCATTAGAATGTGCAGCTTACTTGAATACATCCTTCACTGACCTAGATGTGTCTTTACAGCTGAAGGATCCTACATGTTTACAGGTTTAATTATATATTTGCAAACTATAAGTAATACAGCCATGAAGCACAATATTTCCATCGCCAGGCCCTGAAACTGCTTAGACAGATACAACAAATGTGACGACATTTCTGTGTCACTTTCTGTGCGATTTCCTTGGCTGAACATCAGTGAAATATGTGATACCTCACCCACCCCGCTTTCATCTGTCATCCAAGCCAGGTTTCTGTATATCGCTCACCCTAAATAGCACAAAGATGTACCGGTACAAGGGGATTCTCTGTTTCTGTCCTGCTTTTATAGTATACAATCACTTTCCCGGACACAAAACCGCACACTTTTGTGGGAAGTGAAGAGAGAGCTGTAGAAGTGAAGACAAGCAGTTTCTGTCTGCAGGTCTCGTTTCAGCTCAGACAGCAGTGGCTCTCAAAGAGTGAGATGAAAAACACTGCTGATAGAAGTCACGCTGCCCTCCTCCTCTCCCCCGCCTCCTCCTCATATTCTGATAGGAGTCATGCTCTTTTTCGCCTCAGCTGTGCTCCTCCGATCGCCTGCCCGGTTTGCATCTCTGCTTCCTTTCATTTCCTCTCCGGGTCCTCTGTCTTGCCTCTTGATCCTCTCCTTTGTCCTCTATCCAAACTGAATTACTATACGAATGAAATGCTGCAGCTATAATTAATTAGTGAAATTAAGCAAACATCCTGAAGCATAAATTGGGCAATATTGTAGTGCTATTTAAAAAAAATCTCTAAGTGGAGCCGGAGCGAGAAGGCTCTGATGTTGAGCTTAGTCGAACATGAGAAGCAGCAATTCAGCACGAGAGAAAAATTAGGGACATTCTTTTCTTGTGATGTGTCTTTTGAGTGGCCACTGAACCACAAAGTAAACTCACAGATGCAAAAAAGAAAAGAGGGGAATTCTGTGTTTCTTCTCCACAATGTTGACTGTTCTGTGGGCTAATTAGCAAAATGCAGGGGCGAATATCAACTGCACAGAGCTGTCTGAAAAGTATCCACATAATAAGGAAATGTGGACGAAAACCACAACAGTAATGTTGCAACACTGGAAACTAGAGGGGAGTTAAAAGATCTTTCTGCCTGTGAGGGTGTAACACAAGAAGTTACAAACCCTTTTCTGTTAAACAAACAAGAGCTATTACCTCTGAAGGTCCTCTCTGTGCAAATGCCCCTCTATTGTTGAATACAGACTTTTTCTTTTTTTTTTTTAAAGAAACTGCAAGAAACAGCACTGCAAAGCAGCCAAGCCTGGCTGGTAAGAACCCCCTGTCGAATAAAATACAACAACAGCAAATGATTTTCTCAATGGCTCCCACAAGACTGCAGAGAGAGAGTCAGGGAGAGCGGGGTGAGGAGAGACGGGAGAAGGAGAGGAAAGAGGAGTGGGAGAGACTGGATGGGGAAGAGAGGAAGAGGAGGTGGGAGAAAAGGGGGAGACATTTCACAGAGCAACAGTGTGGGAGACAGAGGAGAGAGAGGTGGAGAGTGAGAGAGATTATTGCCTGCTTGAGAGCAGCAATCTTGAGCTGTGCCATGAATACCAAAGACTGTACAGCCCTACAGTCTACGCCTCTCTCTCTCTCTCTCTCTCTGCTCCCCCATTGAAAACGCAGCGGAATTGCAGTTGGCCAAATTATACACCGATATCTCACTTACTCTCCCTTGAAAACGACTCAGCAGCAGCAGCAGCGGCTCAGAACTCCATGCATCCATAATTATTCATATCAGACGGGCACACACACACTCAAGCAGCAAGGACACGTTTTTCAGTAGATGTATGTGCAACAATTAAAAAATGATCTAATGTGGCCCTACAGGGACGATGAGCCAAACGCGCGGACCTAATTGAGTGCAGAATGTGCCTGAATGACCCTACGGGCAAGTGATCTGTATGCAATTTTTATGCAGTTTCACCAGCGCTGGCGCACACGGAAAGGGCAAGGACGCAGCTCCGGCTGAAGTATTCAAATGGACTGAATACTAAACCGCATGGAGTCTTTAGGGATTCACATTACAAGATCTTAATTCCATAAAGCAATAATGAGGAGAGAGGAACGCATGAAAGGGAACGACTGGGAATCAAGAGAATATTAAAAGATAGACTGACGTTAAACTGTAAAAAAAATACTCTTTATAGGCTGAACAGGAAGCTTTCTTGGATTAAAAAAGGCCAAATAAATGCGATTATAGTTGTCACAAAAGTAACGACCGTTGCTCTCCTTTGAATCACTGAAGTGATGAGTGAGTCCTCTCCTTTAACAATGATGCGATTTGACCGTGAAGCATACACACACATCATGTTGACGGGGATCCAAAGAAAAGTTGTGCGTCGCCGTTACGCGGAGGCGCCGGGAGGCACCGAGACAGCGAGAGAGAGCCTACACCGAGATTAGCCTCTATACGTGGCCAGACACACACGCCGATACACACTGCCGGACGCGCACACAAATTGCACGCTCGCAGACCCGCACGCACACACACCAAACGGGCGCAAAATTTTTTGCAGACACCGATACACACTGCGCTGGAAATGTGAAAACAGCCTGTGTTTTGTCAAAACCGCACAACTCCAACCGTCATCCAGTGGCCCGAAGAAAGTGTGCACTGTTCCAGCCGGCAGCACAACAAATACACTCAGATTACCCCGTTAATGCGCAAAGCCTCTGTGGGGTTCTCGTAGTTTATTCCTTATTTGCTCAAACATAAGGAAGTCCGACATCCTCCCATAGTGACCTTTTTATATATGCATTGTCTGTGTGGCAGCCCTGTGTTTGGATTAATCCAGAGGCGAACCAGAGCATCCCGGGAACCGCAACATTTCACTTCGCCTGTTTTACGCTCATTAAAAGCCTCTGCAGAAAGAGACGCACAAGACAGCGAGGAGGAGAGAGAAGCAGACTGGTGGGAAAAGCAGATGAATGGGACTGTGTTGAGGAAACAACGGCAGAATCCCAGTCCTTTAACTCGAGCGGTCCTTACCTTGGAAGTGAGAAACTCCGTGCGCAGCCCGTCTCTCCAAGGAAATTCCCCCAATACATACAAGCCAGCCGAAAACGATCACTTCTCTCAACAAGTATTGGTTTTTTTCATCAGATGTCCAACACATCCAATGATTGATAACCCAGTTTTTGTATTTATGTGGCTTGGAGATGAGGTGGTAAAAAAACAAACCCAAAATGTTCTTTTTATCCTGCTGGTGCGCAGAGGCAAAAAAATACCAAACCAACCAAGCGGGTTAAAAGATGAATAAAAAAAGATGACAGACAGCAGTGGTGCGTCTTGATAAGGTTCCGAGATTGAAGTGATGAAGAGGAGTGATGATGGTGGTGAGGAGGTGGTGGGTGTCGGGAGAGAAAAGAGGGAAATCACCGTAGCATCCCTCCCTCCTTCGGGTATCAAATCCGGTACCGTCAGCGCCGTTTATCCGTCCTCTCTCCAAGAGCTTCGGAAGCGGTGTGAGGGAAACTGAACGAGCGCGCAGCGGCAGCAGCAGCGACAGAGAGAGGGAGAGGAAGAGAGAGAGAGAGGGAGAGAGAGA
>CAFUXE010000734.1:766932-778644 GCA_903364295.1 Serranus cabrilla
TGTCATATAGTTTCACATTATTGTGACAGTGTTCACAGCTTCAGATCAGACTCCAGACTGAGAGGCTGCAGCAGAAGGAGCCCTGCAGGAGGGGGTAATGAATGCAACAGTTGCTCTTTCCTCATTGGCTGAGAGCAGCATCCAACTACTGCCAGAGCAGATTCAGAATATCACAGGCGGCCAATGAGAGGGCGGGAGGGAGCTTCGGCTCTGGGAGACCCTTCTTTTTGAGAGACGATTGGCTGAATAAAAGTCTATTTAAAATATATCACTGCCAATGATAAAAGAGGAGGAAAAAACTTTCATTTCATCATCATTTCAGTCAGGTAAAACAGATGCTTTATGACTCTTTCCACATAGGTATTCTATGTGTATATTTCATTTCGGCACCACAGACTCTCTTGGGTCAGAATCTGACTCATTTGCTACCTAAATATATCTTGCCAGATCTGTGGCAGACACATTCAAAGCTTTCATGTGGATTACGTGGATTATGTGGGTATATTCCAGATTTTCACTGAAAAATACCCAGATTTCTCCAAACGAGCAGATCAGATTAAAGTCACTCTGACGTCCAAAAGTTGCAGTGTCTGCTGCAGCCACAAGACAGTATTCATCACAGTTGACAGTAAATGGGGTCCTCTTTTGACAAGCAGAGCTTAGAAAAAATGCTCCTGGTGATGTAAAATAAAGAGGATAACAGGGATAAAAAGCAACTGAGTTACTGATTATGCACCAGTCTGTTACAGTATCACTTCAGTTAAAAAGGTGTTTAAACTGCACTGTATGCTTTAACCCAATTTCCAATTTCAGATAGTATATTGTTCTTGCCTCGAAACTATTTTAAAGCTTCATCCGTACACATTGTGTGATCATTTCTAATGTAATCACACAGTTGAACAGGTATTATCAGCAGTTATTATTCCCATAAGAATGGGCGAGTATGGGACGGCGCCCCCTACTGGCAGGTTGAGGAGGTTGTTATAAGCGCATTCAATGGCCGCTCGCTGAATACAAAGCAGCTACTTTTAGTTTAAAGGCTGCAGTTTCTTTATGATCACACAACAACAACACTACTTCTTTAAGGTTAGGGCCTAAAATCTATGGAAGTGCATTTCATAATTTCGACTTTTTATCTCATAATTTTGACTTAATATGGGCAAAAAAGAAAAAAAAAAGCTGAATTTCTATTTCTATTACTGGCGGAAATGGGCTTCCATAAAAACCTCCTAGTTAGGCATTATAATAAAAAAAAAAAAATAAATAAATGCACAGAAATGCCAAAAGTGAGGATATGAGGATGACGTGAGTACCAGAGGACACATAGTTATGTTGGTCACATATAAACGGACATATATATGTAAACTGATTTTAATTTAAATGGCATCATTGACTTTTGTTTGCACATGGGACATGGACCCCTAAGATTGACTTTTCGTGCCTTCTGCTTTTGACTCCCACTGCCCTCTGCCCTTTTTTAATGTGTTTAAAACTTTGACCATAGTGTAGCAGTATAATTAAACACAAAGGGACATTGAAAAGATGCCAAGGGGTCAGATCAAAGCACATGTATGTGACATATTGGGAAAGAGAACTGTTTTCAATGTCTGATGTCAGTTTAAAATGGCTCAAAGCTCTCAGCAGCCTTTTTTTGTGCAAATTTCAGTATTTTAATAATAGCAGAGGTTTGAAAATATCTGATGCAGTGCTCATTTGTCGGAGGGATGGCAGGGGCTTTTATTCAGAGGGGAACAGTAGATGATAATACACATTTCCATTATGATATTCAGCAGGCTTTTATTACTTCGGATGCAAAATGACATAATTAGATTAAGATAAAGGGCAGGTTGTCAAATGTAATTAGAGGGTATTTTTGGCCATAATGAATGAACATGTAAACAACCGCAGCCCCTTTTTTCACACACACACAGTCAATTCATTTCAGGGTGTCTGCTGCACATAGATTAAAATTAGTTTCAGTAATTTTACTCTCCAGTCTTTGCATGTATTTAAAATTCTTAATGCACACTGACTTTTAGCCCATAACCCAATCTCCTTATATCTTCTTTTTGTTGTTGTTGTTTTTATGTTCTGTGCCAAAGCGAGGGGCAGCGAGGCAATGCTAAGAACTAAAAGAGGAATTGATTTTCTTCTCCTCTTCAAAGACAGAGGAGTTCATGTTTTTTGAAGCCTGTATGCACTTTCACCTTTCCCGCTGGTGATAAGCGAGGATAAAACTGTTTCTACCAATTTTTACCCCAGAAAACATCTGGACCAACAAACATTAGGTCTTCTATTTTTAAACCTTGTTTTCATTTTTACCTTGCATGGTTCTTGGGGGCATTTATATAAAATATATACCAGATCTAATTGTTTAATTTGTTCCAATTTAATGAATACATTTAAGTAATTGATAGGTACATGAATCAGAACAGTCACAGTCTGTGATAGATGCAAAGTGACAAACATTTGGTTGATGTTATGGCACTTGAAGTGTCTTTGAAAAATAATCACCTTGCACTCAAACTGTGCAATATAGTTGAAGTTTCTCAGATAATTGAAATGTTTGCTTGTGCTTCAGCTCATAAACATTCCCTTTACCTGCCTCTGTTTTCTTGTGAGTGCCCGATCCTTACTGCACTTATGCCACTCAACGTAGATGAAAAGGAAGAGAGGTAGCTCACTCCTTTGCTGCTTCCTTCATCAGCTCTGGAAAAATGTATGTCTTTAATTCTTCTTTACGGGCAAGTGAGTTTCTACATTTACTAGCCCCATGTGGCATTTTACTTGCCCCGGGTAAAAGGGCAATCCTTATTGTTGAGCCCTCGGCCGTCGTTTTGGTGTCCCAGCAGGGTCATTATGAAGCTGCACTGCCCCAGTATTGTAAAAGGTTGGTACAGCCCAGTTTAATGGCTGCCATCAGCTCCTAAACACGTCCGGATTGTTATGAATAAACTGGACTTTCTCTGATACGGTTAGCTCTAACATCTAGTCAGTGTCAGCAGTGAAGTGAGCTATTTTGAGGGACTGATTAGCATCACTCCACGATTATTGAGATAGATACATTTTCTAATGTTTTTGCACAGGTTTTTCAAGAAGTGCATAGAATCATAGCTCATTTCATTCATGGATTTCAAGCCTGAACCTTATTTTCTCTCCATCAAACTTAGTGATCTTGATCAAAATCATCTCATCAGCCCCAATTTTTCTCCACCCGTCTTCACCCTGTCGCGACACATTTGTAGAGTGTGAAGTCATGTCTCTCTCATACAGTTCTAACGCTGCCTTCACTTTTGCTTCGACATGCGCTTGTTTACTCTTCACTATCTGGCTAGCTGTCATCACGCGCTCCGGAGTAAAGTAATGCAGTGAGGGCTGTCAGGTCAGGGGTAAACTGAAGCTGAATTGACATAACTGGTAAGAGTATCATTATGGTGAAAAAGAGTTACACTTTAGACGCCATATTTTCAGAAAAAAAGAGAAAACTGGATAATGATTTAAAGGGGGAAATATTACCCACCCGCAAATGCAAACCACAACCAATTTACGTCTCGCAGCAGGCGCAGTGTTTACATTAACATATGCCATGAGGAGCATTTGAAACTGAAACATTGCACATTAGGGAGAGTGGTGGCCACAATGAGAGCCTGCAGTCTCATGTTGTAAACATTCAGCTGAGGCAGCAGCTCCAAAGTCGAAAGACGATTCTGTTGTAGAACACGCTGACCCACAAACCCCAAACAGTGAGGGAGTATTTGACGTGAGCTGGGCCACCCACGGCATGCACACACACACATACATATACATGGACAGACACTAGGACATATTGAGAACAACAGAAACACAAGCTAGTAATCAATATCAACTTAAAGAAAGAGCACAATAAAGCAACAGGATGAGAGAGATGTTTTCCCCTCTTCACCTCGAAGACGTCACTGCCCAGTCATAAAGTATTAACACTTCTGACTGCAGGCGAAGCTGCATACTGCACTATTTTACAGTATTTTCTGTGTGTGTGAATAAGTGCATGCGTAAGGCTGATTCAGTCATGACTAAGGATATTTAAGCCTCGGTTTGGCTGTGACCATCTTTCGGGTGATTGGACACGTGAGATAGAAACACACAGCTTATTTACAGAAATCTGCTGTACTGACTCTGCAAAAAGACCTGAGTGTTATTTACATTCTGATGGTGGAAATGGGCTGATTTTTTTCAAGTAAATAGTCTCTATAAGTGTACTTAATTAAGGATATTTTTGGTGTAGGAACGGCTTTCGTGTTGATCTTTGTATCAAACTGGGAAAACGTTGGACACTGATTGGAATCCAATTGATGGATTAGCTACAAGTTCAAGCTGAGGATTAATACTTCTATCTGCCAAATTAACTTGCGAGCTGAAAAGCCAATTTGCTTCATGTTCTGAACGGTCTTTCCTCATCGTGGCCTGAGAGTGGTGTCATTCAACCTGCAAAAAGATGTCATTAACTTACTTTGTTCCTTGTCTTTTTTAGTGCTTGGGAGAAATGACTTTTTATTAATTGGTTTAGTTTTATTTTATGGTATAAAAGCCCCTAGCCACAAGGGAAAAGATCAATGTTCAAGGCAGTATCATGCTGGGTGGCTTGTAAAAAAATAGTGTCGCAAAAAAAGGGTAATTTCATCATATAAATGAGAAAATTGTTAATGTTTGATGGCATAACAATAGTACAAAAGGTTGTTACTGGCTACAAAAGGTGTTTGAAAGCACAGAAGCTTTTCTTTAGAAAATCCTACCAGACAGAATGATCTTTTTTTGATCAAGTTTATTCAACACTGGATACCACATTTGGATGAATCCCTCCAACTGTGGTTTTGTAAAAACATTCCGCTAAGGAAAGACAAGAATCTTGTACCAATTTGTTGCTTCTCAGTCGATAAATTTCCCAACAGCGTCCTGCGTTTCACCAGCAGCAGCTTTTCGGTCTTTAATATGGAACACAGCCAAGTCACTTTAAACAAAAAACACACGTACTATATCTCTGTCTTTATTCTCATGTTTTGGTTATGTGTGGTGAGGCTGCCTGACTGATTACACAAGGATTACAGGCTGGGCTTTTAAGGGCAAGGTTGTTTGTTTTAGCCTGAGCCTGAAGGATACCAGGGGCTTTAAGGGGATAAAAATAATGGGGCACATGTTTTGTTTTTATTCCTTTAACCTACGCCTTAAGTTCCTCTCCTTTCCTTCGTTTTATGTTACAATTCACTTTCTATTTCTATATATTAACCCTCTCTCCTCTCATTTCCCCTTCCCCCTCCTAGCGTCCTTCTCTCCATCTTGTCCCCCTAATGGAGGGCGGCACTGACCAATCAGTGGCCTGGGATTATCACACAGTCGGCAATAATTGAATTTGGGCTGGTCAGCACGGTAACTGAGCTGGGGAAATTGAAGGAGCTGGGACCATCTGAGAGGGACATAGAATGGGAGAGGAATGGAGTTTAATTTGAGATAGACAGAGAAACGTAGGAAGATAGAGGAATAGGGACCGCTATGAAAAATGAAACTTGAAGCAGTGAGGGAGAGAAAAGACGGTTCATATTCTATACCTGTTTATTTCTATTCAGTCTCATAGAGAGGATGGACTCTATCCTGGAAAAAGAAATGCTCTTAGTAGATACAAGCAAGGATGGAGGGATGGAAATGAAGCTTTCAGAGTGGCACGGAGAGAAGGAGAGATTGAGAGATTAAGTGAGGCAAAGATAGAGAATTAAAGAGAGAGATCTAGAGATGGAGAGCCGAGGAGAGAGAGAACAGAGAGCAGCCTTGTGTATGAGTTAGCAGTGAGGAGCAGAGCTGCATAGCAATCACTTGTTTGCTATGCTTTAATCAGCCAGACAATGCTAAACATTAGCTCGCCTCCTACATTCTCCACTCATTTAATCAGAGTCCTAACTCTGTGCATTAGCCTCCTCTTTGTACATCAGTGTGTGCAGCAGCAGGAGAAAGCAGCCTTTCACTGGATACATCTGAGACAAAAAGCCAAGGAGTCGGAGAGATAGGGAGAGTGTTGACTTTCACCAGCTGACATGTTTATTAAAACATGTCCACCAGTAGAAAACAACGAGAATTAGAAGTTGGGAGAAAGTGCAGACCTCTTGTTTTGGCACAGATAAGATGCAGTCAACCTGGGAGAGGGGCTGGGAATAAAACATACAGAGGGAGAATGCTACAGTACTGTTCAGACCTAATACACTTACATGCTAATCAACTGCTGCTTTAGACATAAAGTGAATACATTTTATTTATAATGCAAATTAAAACAGTTGAAAGGTGCAGCACTAAAGGACTGAATTAATGCACTTACACACCAAACATTACTTTTCATTTGCATTTTTTTAATGGAAATTTACTTCAATTTCTGTGGATGTCTGCATGCAGAAATATGTTTTTTTTTATATGACCAATGAAATCTTTTGTCTCAACTGCTGTAATACCTTCAGGTGAGCCTATTTTTCTTTTGCCATGCAACACAGTTTTCTATGATGACTTAAAAAAAGTAAAATATTTTACTTTATCTGTTTTACTGATAGTATAAATTGGTAAAAATTCTCATGTTAACCTTAGCATGGTTAAATATTAAACATCCCTAGGTCAGAACCAGAGCCTTTATCAATCTAAACTGAAGGAAGGAAGTAATACTTAGGTTGTGTCTTTTTCTTTACAGTACTTTTGGATGTAGCATACTCGCTTCTTCCCCTGTTGTTTTGCCTCCTTTTCATTTCAATCTTTCTTCTGTCTGTTTCTCGTTCCTCTCTTCTTATCTCTGATAGCATGTTATTGCTGGTTAGACAGTGATGGGAACTAGGCCAATGCTTTCTGATCCAAACAGCAGGGAAGCAACCCTATAATTTACATATGCATCCCAACAAACACACACACACATACTGTGCACACAGATCAAAGTATCATACAATGGCAAGGCTTTCAACATTTACCACATAAACTACTTTGGATGCCAAATTATTCAAAATGACACAAAGCTATGCATGTAGAAATAACATTTCTTGCAGGAATGTAAAACTGTGTTTCGTAATATTTCCCGACCAGCGCTGGCTTTCTCAAAGCTGACATCTGAGAGGGAGAGAAGTTATGCACATAATACACAACGTCTCAACACACACAGCAAGCAGAGCACACCACGTCATACGAAATGGCATTCTCACACACTCACCAGACACGGGAGATTAGGCTTCTGACAAAATATTGACTATCGGCTTTCACAGTATAAGTATCATTCTGTGCATAGAAACTCTTTCTCTCCTGTCTTATTCTATCCTTCTCTCAATCTAACTGTCTCTGGCTTTTTCTCCCTCTCTCACATACACAGAAACAGCATGCCCTTTACCACTTTCTACCTCAATTCATTCCAATTAGAAAATATTGACAGGGGCTTGCTGCTGCACACTGCAGTTAAGGAATGAGTCGGGGGCTTTTTTTTTCAGAAGTCCTTGCAAAACATCGCTAACCAGGATGAGTTTTTTTCTCTCCCTTACTATAACCACACTTTTCTCAAGAAATCCAAAATGTTTTCATGCTGTTGTGTTTGAGAAACTGGCAGCCGTGGCCTATTTGCATTTGGTCGTCACAGTCAATGGGGAACCAAAGTATTCCACTCTTTAAAACGCATGCAAGCTGTTCAGTTTACACTCTTCAGTTTCTTCTTCAGTCGTTCCATTACTCTAACAATGCTTAACTTATTTAAAGGAGCGCGCTTTTCTGCAGGAGTCTGGCATTTTTCTAGTGCAAGTCAATGGGGATCCAAAAACATTTTACCAAACTAGATGTAAATGTGTTCCAAATTGATCGAGTCACAGTTGCCGACTCCTGATCCATGCTGAAGTGATAATTCCTGCTGATACTTCTCACATCTGAAGAACAAACTATTTCCACTAAACAAGTACCACTTATTTTGTATATCCATTTCACATAACATGACATTTTGTGCATAAAAAAACGCCCAAATCTAACCGTTTCCATGGCTGAAGTGGAAAAGTTGGCATGTCAGAGAAGAGAAGAAGTGATAAAAGCTGACAAATAGATTTCAGAACAGACCTTGATGTTGTGCTACCTGCCTCTTTTTCCTCGAGTGCAGACAAAACATTCATGTCACGCTGCCACTAATCGTTACAGGCCTCCACTACACCAGAAAGCCTGATTCGATTCCAGACGGGGGTTTTGTTGCATGTCACTCCTCCCTCTCTATCTCTAGAGCGAGGGATAAAAACACCACAGGGTACTTTTGGATCATGAAGAGACACATTAATTAATAAAAAACTCCACAAATGCCATCTTAGGTGGGAAGCAACAATGAAATGCCATGATTTATCAGAGGAAGGTAGCTCTGATTCTCATTTTAATTTGCTGACATTTCTGAACTTTAATCAAAAAGTCATTTTAATAGTAACATATGGTTTTTCACAGTGCAATGTCACTCTCCAGTGGTGTTAACCCAGCTTTTAGGGCATCGGTGCAGCACAGTGCTCAATCCAAAACAATGCTATGCTTACTAAGAATGTGCTCTGCTTCAGCTTATGGTAAGCAAATTTGCTTTTCAAGCGTTCAGCTGACACTGTAAATCGCTCGGGATAAGTGCAAGTCAGTATTTATGAATCCCACCGTCACAAATAGCCCGAAGACAAAGAGGTTCATGCTAAGACCCAGACACTCTGTTTTGCCTTCATCAATAAATAACAGCAAGCTAAATTCAAACTTTTACAGCCATCCTTGACATCTAGCAGGCCTGCCTTTTAGCTGTCACACACCCACAGGCCTTATCAAGCTCTCAGTCAATCAATTTAAGGGTGAAAGGTGTGTTTTGGTACCCAGTGGGGGGGTCACACCCTTTTGTTTGTGTTGAGATTTTCAGGTCCTTTTAAAAACAGCACAGGTCATTAAAGATTTAATCTATTTTCCAGCTGTAAATACAAAAAACACCAGCCGTGCATGCATTTAATAACACTAGATTAATGCTGAGAAAAAATAAAAAAACATATGTAAATATTTAACTTTTTGAAAAAGAAAAGATTTTTACCTGTCAGTGTTCTTTTACCTTCTTATTATGTGGCAGGGTATCTCTTTATATCAGGCTTTGGTTTGGTTTTCTGCTAGGCTGGTTAACATGTGAAAGCCTCTTGCATTTTCCCCGTGTGTTTGTCTGTGTGTGTTGTTTGTTGCCTGCTAATGCGTGAAAACCACTTCTGTTTTCTTTAGCCGTAACCCCCTGCTGAGCAAAGGCCCAATAGGACACACACACACACTCACACAGACACACACATGCCCGCACACTCCTTTCCTGCATCTCCTCTCTCAGCAGGATTCCTCTCTTTGACCATCTCCTGTCATTATCTTATCCTTTACTGATGACAGAGTGCAGTGTATCTCCGTGTGTGTGTGTGTGTGTGTGTGTGTGTGTGTGTGTGTGTGTTAAATAAATGAGAGAGTAAACACACTGTGATGACTCTCCCTGCTCATGTCCATCAGAGCTGCGACACTTTCCTCCTTCACACTGTCTGACTCTCTCTCTGTCTGGCTCTATTTACAGTCACTTCATCAGCATGTTTATTGTACATTCGTGCCTTTTCTTTTCCACAAAGCCGCTTTCACACATGCACCGCGACCCTGAGTTTATCTAGACATTACCTGGAGGAGCTGTATCTGAGAATGCAACATTTAACAGACCAGCAGCTCCTGAGTGCAGAGTCCTTGTAATGTCAGATTGAACCCATGTGCAAAACTGGAAGAATACAAACCTCCGACAGTTAAAGAATGCTGGTCTCCCCTCAGAAACATCAATGTAAGTCATTTGCACAGGCAGACTGTCCTCCGCCGCCAACTTGTGGAGGTAGTAGACAGCGATGAGGAGTTTAAATGGTGGATATTTTTACTTTATTTTTACTTTTTGCGTAACTTCGGTTTGTGAATTATTTTTCTTTATCTAACTTACATTGTTTTGTAGCATACGTAGCTTTTGTGGCTCGATGAATGAATAACCAACTGTCACCATACTTTACTTTAAGCCAAGGCACAGATGAACAGCACACAAAGAGTTAACAAATCTGTGTGTGCCGCACTGTGTATTTCCAGTAAGTAAGAACACGTCTGACACAGACAGTCGTGATAGTGCAGAATCAGGAGTATCACATCAGGACATTGTCGGAGTTCGCATGAGAAAACGGCTCAACACTGTTAATTTTCCAGACAGTGGATAAAGTTCCAGTTCTTTATCCTCTGGGCTTCCCAGTGCAACCACAGCCTTCTCCTGCTGGCCACTAAGTGTCTGCACTGGAGCGTTGCCTTGCTCAAAGGTACTTAAATGGTAATTGTCCACTTTCCTCCCAGCTTGCCGAGGGAGTCTCATATTAATGGCCAAGCAGGCACGTTTGCTACTGCTTAAAGTTAAAGATAAGACCAGTCATGTAATAAAGAAGATAAATCACATCAAACCCTGTGACGAAAGACTGAGCCGACACCAAACCTCTCTCTTATTTTACCTCTGTAACTTCACAGTTAATATTGTTTTAAATATGTCCTTAAAGCTGCAAAATGGTTTTGTACGATGTGGAGAAGATGCTTTGGTCTCAAGTAGTTCAGTTCAATACAAATAACTTTATTTGTCCCTCAAGGGGCAAGTCAAACAAAATTACACATAAAGAAAAAAATAAAGATAATGATAAAAATAATTATTTCTTATACAACCCTGATATCGCAAAAGTTGGTACGCTATGGAAACAATACAAAAAGCTGATTGCAGTATGAATATAAAATATATTGACTTTTTTAAAGTTTCCCAACTTTTTTGGAATCTGAATTATACTGTGACCTTTCACAAGTCTATTTAATAATTAAACAGTTGATCTTTAACATCCCTAATGATTTATGAAAACATAAGTACTCAAAACAGACCAGATTTTATTGACAGCAACCAAACAACCCACCAACTGAAATCAGATTGTAATTCAAATGTTGCCTGATCCAACAGAAATAGAGTTATCTCTCTCGTGAAAAAACCCAAACTGATCTAACTTTGGCAGAAAACAGTTGGCTCACGTGGGATCCCATCACTTATACAGTAGAAAGAAGCTGATTGAGGAAATACATTTCCAGCGCCTTTAAGCCTCTCGGTGTCACACCGAGCCCTGTTCTCATGCATTTTGATTGCAGTCTTGCAGCAGGGGATAACCGCTGCCTGAAACAGATTCCTCCTTCAATAAATCCATGTTTTGTTCATGTGCGGTGCAACACAAGCGAGGTCATGCAGCCAACAGAGAGAGAGAGACGGAGAGACAGAGAGAGAGCTATTTTTAAATGTCTGTTCATCTGTTCGTTTTATTTTCGTTGCTGTTCCTGCATCATAAGCTCCAATTATGATTGCTCGCAGCCCGGCTCAGCGTGGGCATCCCAACCACTTACAGGAAGTGTGAAGCAGAAGGGAAAGGAAGTGGGATCGGATGTTCCCAACATAGTAGTCCATCACCAGCAGGGGATAATTGCACTGTGGATGCATTGTTGCAAATAGGATCTTCTGAGGAAATGACAAATCAAACAAATCAACCTCCCTGTTTGAATGTACACTGTAAACCCGAACAGTACTGCCAACTCAAAGTTATTAAGGGCTAGAAACTCAAAAGCAATTTTTTGGTCAAAATAACTTTAAAAAATTAAGTATTCAGACTAAGT
>CAFUXE010000734.1:778898-832539 GCA_903364295.1 Serranus cabrilla
CTACAGTTATAAATGTAAAATGTAACTATACAATTATCCTTCTATAACTATAATGACAGTCCCATTTTATTTAAATTGTAATTCATTGTTGGACAGTAGAAATTCACACTGGAATTTTGCATAAGATATTCTTTATTATTTATAGAGATCATTGTATTGGATATTGCAGCGAAATTATGCAATGTTAAGTTTCAAGTCGTGACCCCCTGATTTAAGTTAGCCTTTTTTTTTTCTTATTTTTGTTATAGGAAGAGCATGACATACGGATGAGACGCAGTCTGGCCCTTCGTGCTTTCCCACCATATCTGCAAGAGGATGACTCTGAGTTCTTCAAAACCTGCAGAGTAAGTATTATGTGCACTTAAAAATGTCTGTCAGTGGCTACAGTATATATATGAGGTTTGTTTCCTTTGCAAACATATCCTGACTCCTTGAATTGAATGCATCTTAATCCCGGAAAGAGTAGGTTTAAATGTTTCTATATTCGAAAGTTTTATTCACAGGGACGCAGTATAAAAACTACTATTCTACCTGTGCATGAGGCACTAATGTTGTACGCAAGGCCAAGCTACAAGAAATCTAAAATCTCCCCTACAAAGGTTGAAGCTAAAAAAAAACTGATTTGATTGAAGTGTGTGTGTGAGTGAGTGAGGGGCTGAGGAAACGCTATCATGAGTTCATAATAAAAAAAATACGGGAGATGATAACACTAAACGGGGCATAAAAGTAAAAAACAATTATTAATAGAATAAAAAAGCAACAGTAATAAAAGTAATAAATACATAAATGCCGAATTGTAGTTTAAGATTAGGGATAAATAGAAACTATTAAACCAAAAAAATTAAATAACAAAACAGAGATTTGACTCTGAAAAGTATAAACGGTTCACAAAATAAATAGATTGAGATAAATAATAAATGATTGGTAAGAATTATAATACAAAGCTAAAATACATTTAATTAAACACACTGAAATGTAAAATGTCTGACTAAGTGTTAGTTACCTAAAATAAAGTCTCAAGTCTCAGTTCTAGAAGGCTAAATGATAGCTTTTAAGGAAATTTATGCTATGCTGTTTACTTGAATCATCTCTCTAATCCTTTCTTGTATGTGTGTCTGTGTTTGTTTTTAAGTGGGAAGATGAGCCGGACATTGAAGACACTCCTGTTGCTCTCCCCTCTGTGGCAGCTGACAACTCTAGTGGCACCATCCAGTTCAACCCTGATAGCATTTCTATTGTGATTGAAGATGACATTGTTGTGAGAGGTCCTCCCAAGTTGGCTGATGCACTTCCTATCTTATTTGGCTTAATCTATGCATTGCATTTAGATTATCCAAAGAAACTCATCCACACGTTTACCTTTGTCCTGAAACATTGTACAGCCTAAACAGTATTTTTCTGGCTAAGTTCACAAACCTGATCCAGATACTTAAAGTTTTGTAAAAGGGTGTTGAAAACCTCAATAAAAAAGGGAGCTGAAAAAGAGATGTGAGATGTATTTGTTATTTTTAACATTAGTAAATTAAATGAGTGTTTTACGGTACATTTTGAGCTAATGCTTGTTTTACCTAGTACATTAGTATAGCAAAAAAGAAAATTGCATATGATTAGTTGAGTATAATATATTTTTTAAGTAAAGGAATTAGCTAGACTTAATTTTAATGAGTATCATCAAATTAATTTAATGTAGTATGCAGAACTTAAAAATACCAATTATTCATAATTAATAAATTTAGGTTGGTTAAACTTAAAAATTAAGAATAAATAAAGAAAAGAATTGAGTAAACTGAAAGTATATTTTTTAAGTTCAGTCAAACTCAAAAAATATATTTCCTCTACTCAAAAACATTGACGTAATCAGTTACGTCAATGTTTTTGAGTATTTTGAACTTGTTCGGGTTTACAGTGTAGAAATCAACAAATAATTCATATAGAGTAGGTACAGGCAACTCTTATCACTCAGTATTGAGAAGTTGTGTGGCAAACTCTGCAAACATAAATCCTGTGGATCCAACCCTGTGGTTTTGTTTATTCTTTAATTAGAGAATTGTGCCTTTATCAAGAAGGGCTTCTGTGTGGGATGCCATGGCAACGAATAATTAATGAGGTGATGAATCAGACGGACGCTCTGAGGTTCACAACTAGAGCAACTAACAGCAAGACGCCGCCAAATTGTACTCGCTCACTCACATACTCGCACATGCATAAAGATACACACACTTATTAAGAACAACAAACAGCAAGACATCTCAGGGTCAAAATCAACATTTACTCTCTGAAGAGCTGCAGAGAGAGAGAGAGAGTGAGGAGGAGACGGTGGTGGAAATATAGGGAAAACAGACAAGAACGGATCAAATAAAAGCTGCTTAAATGGATGTATTCTTTTATTCACATGATCAGAATGCTACAGATGTTACATTGTTTTGCCAAGCTCGTCTGTTCATACATATAACATGATTCTGCACTTTCAAATTATTTGCAATGCAAATGCACATTGTTCAAAAACATTTTCTTCTCAGGCATTATAAAAGATAGTTTAATAAGTAAATAACTGCATGTAAAGCCTGAAGTTAAGTAGTTATAAGGATGATGCACTGAAGTTGTTTGAATAACATTATTTATTATTTATTCCCTCGTTCTCCTGGGTGACAGTCCAGGGTTTGTTTGACCCATCCACCACCCCTTCTGCCCACCTGAAATCCAACTTTTGTGCTTTATACTTCACCTCGGCTTGATTCATATCGAATCAATAAACCTGGGTAAAAGATTGGCGTATTATATGCACCCAAAATTGGATTTTGGCGTATGCATTGCACATAATCTGAAGGTGTAAAGTCGTGCTATTTGTGCACAGATTGAAGAGGTTGGGCTGGTTTTGCATTTGCATAAATGTCTGCGTTTGCAGTTGTTTATGTGCTTGTATGCAATGTCTGTTACGACCAGTTGTACAATTCAATAGAGGAAGGTTTGCCCTTTGACTCATGACCATAATCAATCACAATTACATCCAGGGAAAAGACTGGAGGATTATATTTAATATGTAGATATATATGTGTGTTTAGCTGCATTGGGAACCCATGTTACTTTTAGTATTAAAATAAGAAATTATTGGTTTTGAACAGTGTTAATAGTTCCTTACTGTATTTTACAGATACAAATTACAAAAAAGGGGTTCTTTCTTAAAAGATTAGAAGATACCAGAAAGACATAAGACATGTAGATTGTACTTGTAATGTGAGCAAAAACATGAAGCCTTTGTCATTTGTACAACACTGACAGAGAAGCAGTTGTTAAATTAATCATTCTCCTCCTATAACTATTTATAAAGAAAAACAATCAAGTGAAAATGATAAATATAATGCCAACAGGATATAGTAAATATAGTTGTCTTGTATGTAAAGGTACTAAATAACCATATGGTAAAGCCTATTTTGATGATTCCCTAGTGTTGTAGCGTGAACAGTACATTGATCTGAGGACTTTGATAGAAATAATGCAGATAATTAATATCTTCACAAAATGAAATCATAAAGAGATAGAAGATCTGCACATATATGCACGTCCCAGCACACTGAGGGCGATGTGAAGGACAAGATGCTTCTGTTTGCACAGAGTATTTAAGTCAACTGTTCCTACTTCCAATAAGGCAGCTCCCAGCGGGAAGCAGTTAATTGCCACTTTATACGACTCAAATGAGAGTGCAAATTAGATGAAACTGTTCAGCTGACCTCAACTTCAATGAATTTTTGAGGGTCAGTACATCCAAGCTGACGGCCTTATGTTAACAGCTTTAAAGAATCTATCAGATCCCTTGTGGTTTATCAGCTGCGATTCGTCTTCAGGTGATCAGTAATCTACTATGGGTTTGCTTTTAATAACGGTTTGCGAGCATGTGCATATTGTTTCTGTTCACTTTGGTGGATTTGTGTGTTCCCTTTGGGTGACAATTAGCTCACAACAGGCTCTTGTATTCCGGGCTCAAGGGACAATTAGCGAGCAGTGAGTTAGCGATTTGTCATGTTTGTAACACAATAGCACAACACAACCACCCACTGTGGAATTGGTTGAGTTATGAAGCTGCCATGTAGATCCTCATAAGCAGGCACACACTCTCTCTCCCTCTCTTTTTCTGACACACACCTAAACAAAAATGGTACACAAGCCTGCTGATTACATGACAAGCTCATTCAAAATGCTTTTCTGTGCAAAAGTCCACACCCTCAAGAATGTTTTATTAAATATGAATAGAGAAATACTTTGAAAAATATTTTTTTCCCCCATTAAAATGCGTCTTTGTGTCGATATCTTCAGTAAGACAAGAGAATATTCCAGCACGGTGTTGAAACGATTAGCATTCATCCCTCTCACCGCAGCCAATGACTGTGAGAAAATGTCAGACAGCCACTGCTAACGGTAAAATGCCAGAATTGCATGGGTGTCAATTGGAAAATCGAATCCAAAAGTTGATATTGTTTTCAAGTCTCATGAGGTGTGAGAGATGTGGTGAAAACACGATGCATATGTCTCCCATTTACCTGAAGTCAGCGCTCGTCTGATAAGCTTTGTGCTTATCTGCAGTAAGCAGCTTTTACACGTGTTACTCAAACCACGGCTGTCTGCTTCACAAGCACACTGTGTGTATATGGTGACAGATGGATGAGGAAAATGCCACAGGAAAGTTGCCCAATTTACTTTCCCAACGGCCCAGCCATCTAAAATATAACATCAGTAGGATCCAGTTAACCTTTTAGGAATATTTTGTTTGTTCAAATCTATAAACGCAAATTCTGTCACATATTGTTCCGATCAACAAATAACTGTTTCTTTGCAGAGCACGCAAACACCTCAGCATGAATAAAAATCATATTGAAGTAAAAGTATTGCAGAGACAAAACAATTTCACAGAAGCTTACATATTTTAAATGAATGCAAATGTGAAGTTTTACTGATTCTGCCCATGAAAATGTACCTCTGCCTCCTGCATGCTAACTTTGTTCCTGCTTGTTTGGCTGAAACCCAGAAAAAAACACAGTTTGGTGTGTTGGTATCTTGTCTTTTGAAATGACCTCAACTGGAGGTTAAATGCCTTGATTTTTAAGGGAGCTTCATGGGCAAACATGCTAATTATATTAAGTACAAACAGAGTGTGCGAATACAAAAAACAGACCTTTCCCAATGCACAAATCTCAGTATTGAAGTTGGTTTCATTCAATCCACATTGTGGAATAAAGAGTATAGCACTAATAACAGATCAGACCTTTAGTTCAAGTATGTATTGGATGTATTGGAGGAGAGTTGTGGGAAATGCTGCATTTTAATGGACTTATCCTAAACTTTCCATGACTTCTCAAATAAGTATGAATTACTCATGAGAAAGTATTTTTGCGCCTGCTTTTCTAGCTGACGGTGTGATACTGTCTCCCTTGTGAAGGGAAAAAAACACTAAAGTATGGTCAGTATGTATATATCAAGTATGGACTTGATAGCAGTCACGTGGGTCCACCGAGCACACTTCTGCAGCTTCACTGGTCAAACCTCACCAAAGATGAACTCCATGTGATGCAAAGATGCAGGTTTTCTTTGGCTTGCATAGAGAGGGCAAATATTCACCAATTTTAATTATAAGGTGGTAATCGCCATAAATGTTGTTGGTCTCCATGCAAGAAAGTTTTATCATCTGTATGATCGCTTGATCTTTATTAGAAGAACTTTGAAGAAGAGAAAATATAAACACAATGTTGCAAATTTTGTGGCTCGGTCGTTGTTTTTCCATTTCCAGCAGTACTTTTTGTTCCTGCAGATACCAGCTGGAACATTTACACCGTTTAGATATATCTTACCGCCTGGCCTTGGAAGAATTCCTGATATTTTTCTTCTTTTTTTATTATTATGAAACAAACATTCCCTCAGTAACAAACAGTGGTATTTAGTTAGAAATACACGTCCCAGAAAAGAAGAGGGACGCTGTAAACAAGCTGTTTTCTGTCCCATCTTTCACTGTCTGAACATTGAGTAACTTCACTCTCACTGTTTGGCTGTGTATAACTCTCTCCTCCCCTCTGCCTCCCCCTCCCTCCCCCTTTTACTGTCTCCCTCTGTCCAACCGTTTAGTAGCCCTTGACTCTCTCTCTCTCTCTTTCTATGTTTGGCTTTATCTCCATCGTTCTGTCTAGTGATGGATGGCTCAGGGTGAGGGCCAGCGACTCTAGCTGGACAGAAAACAACTGGCTTCACTTTCTCTCCAACTCACACACACACATACACACACACACACACTGACAGATTGGCCCTTGGGTGGTCCTGTATGTGTGAGGCCAGTTATCTAATGATTGACAGCTGGCATCCAGCTGCCTTTGATATAAACCATACACAGACTGAGACAAGGAAACACTTTCTTACTTCATGGTGCATCGAACTTTAAGCGTCTCTGTATATGTGAATAATGTAGATGAATGTAAGTCAGGGCATTTCTTTGCTGCAATTGCAGGTAAATGGATGGAATTTAAACTGAAAACATATTTATTTTGATTAGATCTGATAAGGAACTTGATTCTGTGAAACCCCAAAGGCCCAATATGAGCTGTGCGACTATTGTTACTGACATTTTTAATTAAACCAGACTTCTTCTGTCGTGAATTCCAAAAGGATGATTGACTCTTCAATAACAGAGTTAAACCCGGAGTCCTTCGTCTGGTGTGTCTGGCCTTGTTTCTGACACCTGTGGCAGCATTTGTGTGTCTGTGTGTATATGTGTGTGTGTGTGAGAGAGAGAGGGGTCATGTGATTGCAATCAGTGCATACTGTAGATCCAGTCAGTTCCTTCTGTGTCTATGGTTATCATCATGCTGCTCATGTAACCAGGCCATTCCAAGCTGAGGATTTAACAGTCACACACAGTCACACACACACACACACACACCTGCTGCAGATACACTCTATGGAATCAATTTAGTCTGACTGCCACTTCTTATAACACATCACAGCGTTGAGCTGATTGAATCTACAGCAGAACTCTGATCAGTGATTCTTTAAATTCCATTCACATACAAACCCTTCATGCTGTTTCCCCCGCACAGATGACTTATGGTATATTTGGAAAATGCATTATACATCCGCAGAGTTCTGCACAAAGTTCACATTCTCAATTCGGTATACAAATATTGTGTTTGTATTGGCAAGGAAAACCAATATTGTCTTCCAGATAGACATATAAAAATGTTTTATTATCTCGAGACAAAGCCAAACAACAATGTATGTTTGATAAAAACTTGGAATAAAAACACTGCTTCAATTGGAATTTCTTTCTTTTCTTCAGGAACACAAAGGTCTATTTTGGAAGGCAGCAATAACATGTCATTTAAATAAAACTGCACATGCTTTAAAAGGTGCTGCATTCTTCTGGATATTGCACATCAATACTCTCCTCAAATCCTTGCAACATAATTTTCCAAGAAATTACCTTTTTCAAATGAAATATGTTGCCAGTGATCGCTCTGCAAATATGCATTTTGTGACTTTGCAAGCAAAACCTTGTGATTTTAACAAAAATATAGCTCATGGGAGATCCTGTTTATGTACAAACATATTTGCTGTATAAGCAATGTTTTAAAAAGAGGATTTATGACTTGAAATGACTAAACTCCTGCCCTCTTGTCCTCAGGATCATGTCATAGTGTTTACATCCAAGTTCTGCTTGAAATGTCAATCTCTAAGTTCCTCTCAGCGATCTGTCTTTTACTAATTCAAAATGAGTCACGACCAAGAATGAATTGACAGTTTTAAGTCTACTTGCCAAGTTTGAGAATACTGCCGTGACATCGACTTTGGCTGGCAATTTTTTTTCGATAGAGTGCCAACATCATGAACTGTAAGGTGAGATGGTGTGTCTTCATATACTCAGCATGCTTCTGTTAGTACGAGAAGCAACACAGTGTTTAATACCCCCATTTGTTTTGGAAACACTGCTGCTTACAGCCTGTGTGTTAGTTTTATACATACATTATTGAGTGTGGTTTCATAGGAAACTGGGTATGTTCATTTATTCACACCAAAGAAGGTGCTGTGACGAAAACTGCTGCTTATTTAAGAATGGAAGAGTGAGAAATAAATGCCTGCAGCGAAAAGTTGCGATAAAAACTCTTGGACAGGAGTTAAACATTATGTTTCACATGCAGTTACCCAATTTGGCCTTGTGTGCCACTCTACAACCTTGATAGGTCTTGCATGCTGGTTAATTATAAATCATGTGTGTGTGTTTTTTTTAATCTGTTCATGTGGAGGAGTAACTGCTTATAGGATCCTGCATGCTGGCAGCATGGCTACATGTTAGCACCAGGGGGAACAGATTGTAGACAGAAATGGGTGACACTCTTACACCACAGGGTGCAACAAGCGTCATACTTTTGCATCACATTGCTCTCCGTTCACACTAAATCTGTTCAATATGTGCTTCTGTCACATCGTGTGCACAAACCACTTGACATCAGACTTAAAAGATGTGTGAATACTACAATATCCTCCTACATTTGTACTTTTTAAAAAGCCGAAAACACATGTTTTATTGTGATATTTACTGGGAATGACATGCAATAAAGGAAATAGGTTGTTATTAGTGATGAAAACTTTCAGCTTGCTGGTGATCTGTCTCCAGTCAGCTGACACCTTATTTAGGTTAGCTAGTAAAATAAGGAGATAATAGATTGCAGCTCTTTTAATATAACCAACAAGAATAGATAGAAACAGAGCGTTGGTCCAAAGTTCAGTGTCTAATGTTGTGCCATGTTGAAGCTACTGTAGCCAAGCTCAGCAACACAAATCAGGATGGTCAAAGTGACATTTAGAAGAAATTCTACGTCTCTGACACGTGTAAACTGTGATCTTCGGTGTGAAAGTTGAAACCCAGACATTCCCATACACCACCTCAACCTCCACACCCTAACGTCGCCTCACCCTATAAATGACACACTGGTTTCTGCAGAGTCTGCAATATGAATGTAATTCCTAGGGACACGATGCTTGAAGGCAACACTGCTCACGTCCCAAAAAAATTACCTGCATGTCATTGCCCATATTTGCCCTAATACAGTATTACAGTTTCTATGTAAAGCCAGAGTCGTTTGTTCAAGGTGAATTTCACCACTGAGAAATAGTTGTCCTACCAGGTTTCAGAAGGGATTTAGAGCCAAGGAGAAGTTTAGTCTATTCAGTGGTAGCGCTGGATTTACACACATCACTGCGCTGGGAGTAAGGGGGTGTGGGGGGGAAATAAGGGGTGAGGAGGAGGAGAGAGGGGTGGAGGTTTTCAAATGTCAAGTCCGCGGAGATTAACAAGCTAGTGAGGGAGGACTGAGCTCGATTCGACTCTGCTCTCTAACTCTCTTCCCTCCGCCTCCTCCGCACGAACATCCTCTCTTAAGGACACACTGTCTGTCTCTTTCCTTCTTTTTTTCACGCTCTAACATCCTTCCTGTCTCTTGCACACGCTCATAAGCATGCACACATTCTTGTGTCATTCCCTTTTCTTTCTTTCTTTCTTTCTTTCTTTCACTTGCTCTCCCTAGCATATTTTAATACCCATACAGTGTGGGGATTTGGTGAATGAGAAGGGGAAAAAAAAAGTGTGAATAAATTTGAGAGAGGGTTTGTGGTGGGAACAGAAACGTGGTCTCTCATTGTTATGCATGAAAAGTCTGGCTGAGGGGGGTGTGTGGAAAGACAGAGGGGGAGAGAGGAGGAGAGCACAGCAGAGACCAGTAGCTGTTTTTTATGCAAACTTATAATCGATTGATAGGAATAATCAAAAAGAGCAGGTGTGAAGGCTCACAAGGCACAAAGCAGCACCCACGGGAAACTGTGGGAAGTTGGGTTAAGGAATGATTTTTTTTTAGCTACAGCATTGCAAGAAAGTGTCGAGCAGGAGAAGTAATAAAGAAGCTGGATTAAATTATTTAATGGAGCAACAATGATAGGTTCCCATCACCCTAAACCTCGATTAGTGCCTCAATGGACGGTTAATGGGAGGACAGTCGGGAAATAAAATCATTCAGTGAGTGTAGTGTTTAATGTTTCTAATCTTCTGATCTAGTCATTGCCTGTTATTATCATTGAACATGTTTAATTTTTACAACTGAAGTGTATTTACTCACTTTTTCATTCTGTGCTTCCTGCCTGTAAATACTAAAAATTCTCAGTATGTTTAAGTGGCATTTCCGTCCTTACTATTGGCTAATCTTGGAGTCTGTTCCCAGTTTTTGCATCAACTTGGCTCCACAGAAGAACAGGGGAGCCAGAAGGGATTATTACACACAAGGCATGATTCAGGACAGTTATAGGAGGCTAGCAAATGGGAAATACAATCCTACCTCAGCCAATAATGCCTTGCCAAAACTCATCATTAAACGCCTAAGACCTGACCTGGCATTAGTTCCACTGTTTGGCAGTCTGTGTACTTTAAAGTTCTCTCTGCTACGGGAAGAGGCAGCAAATGAGGCCTCTGAAAAATAGAAGCTCAGACACACTGAGAAAGCAGCCAAGGATGATCAGCGAGGCTGGAGAGGCAGAGGACACCCTCACTCACGTCTCTGCTTTGTATCTCAGCTCCTCCCACTGGGGCTGCGAGGAAAAGATGGCACATAGAGGAATATAATTATAATTTTTGTGATAGACGTACAGTTAGCACCTGGATACTGTCTGGTTATTATACTAACAACAACCGTGACTGTGCAGCTGTACTATACAAATGTTTGGATAGACGTTTTCCTAAATGAGTCAAGATGCACTTGGAACGGAAGTGAAAAAGAAAAAGCCTTTTGGCTACTGAAGGGGAAGCAGACAAAGAGCACAGGAGTGTTTTTATGATTCATTCATGATTCAGTTTACACGCTCATCTAATAATGTTTATTTTATGAATAAACATGACTAATGTCAGAGCTGTGGTTAGTGCTCCTCTTCCCACAGATAGTGTGCTTGATCAAGAGTTTTGCAATTTTTTTAATATTGCAGTATCAAAGTTTCTACAGCAACTCTGATCCTTTACTCTCCCATCAGATAGATCAGATGAGAGGGGTGTTCCTGCTGGGATACACCTGCGCTTCCTTCCTTCTCTCACTCTTCTAGAAGCTTCCTCTGTCCTTGTTCTACATCTCCTCTGATATCATTTAAGTGATTGGAACATCCTTGATGATGACAGACTTCATTGATATCTGGTCACAGGCGATAGGACAGAGGAGCGAGGAGGAGATGCCCCTCCTGCTGAAGCAGCCAACTAGAAAAAACAAATGAGTTACTTGTGACATGGACGCCCGGCTTCATTCAGCCGTAAGATAACTGTCAAAACTTGTAGGAGAGCAAAGAAAAACATGCAGCAGTGGCGGATTACCCCGACACACCAGAAGGTTTGTTACACGGATGAATCTGAGAAGCCGTCACAGGCACTTTCAAACGATATTTGGCACGGGATTGGATGAACCATCTGTTTGTCACTGTTTACATCACCAATGTTGTTTTGAATGAGCAGTTGTCTTGTTGTGTTGCTGCATGGATGTAAACCACCCCTGCAGCTGCCAGTAGCTTCTCACAGGCTGCTAGTTGGTCCAAACTGGTGGTACGGACACAAATGCATCCCTTGAATTACCCCTCCCACTCTGGACTTTTTGAGTCACCCCCCTTCGAGAGACTTTTTTTGGGGGGAGAACAGTCTCAAGTAAGTGGCCAATATGCAGCATCAATACAATACAATAAACTATTTCATGTTTAGTGGATTGTATTGTGGCAAACATTTCACAAATCATGGAAGAAATGATGTTCGCTTACCATTTTGAAACAGTACATATATTTTAAAGGAAACTATGTTGGTCGGGTTACATTTAACGATTCAGAAATATTGTTAATAAATATATCTGAGAATATGAAAACACATAACCTTCAGCATTTACTATCCTGTTTTGCTTCATTTCATTCTAATTAAATAACATTCTTTCCAAAGCCCGTTATCTAATGTATACAATGATGTTTTTCTCACTTAAAACTGTGTCTTTGTTTACATTAAAGCATCTGATTTACCAGTGTAAAGATTGATATTACCAATTTGGGGAACTACAAAGGGAGCATGAGCTCATTATTGAATTTCAAGACTGCTTTGAAGCAGCAACATTAGCCAGACAATAAGCCCGACACATGCTGCATCGCATACCACTCATATAACCAGGACAATTAGTTAATAATTCATGCCACGACAATGACTGTATGAAAGAACTGAAGTACCCGCGTGTGTGTGTGTGTGAGAGAGAGAAAGACGGAGAAAGAGAGAGAGAGAGAGAGAAAGAGAGAGAGAGAGAGAATGCACCCTGGCCCCGAGGCCATGAGCTAGAAACCAGAGAGTCTAAAAAAGACAGAAAATGAAGTGGCACAAACGCTCATCTCCTGTTAGCTCCTCTTCTCTCTTGTCTTACTTCCTGTCTTACTTCCTCCTTTTTTCCTTTTATCTTGAGTAATTCCATTTTATCTTACTTTATATTTCTACTTTATTACTTTTCAGCTGGAAATGTTGTACTTTTTACTGCACTACATTTATATGACAGCAGTTAATATTGTGCAGATTCCGATAATATTACTAAAAAGTATGTATAACTAAAGATTAGGGTGCCTGGTAATGCATAAAGTAGTTAAATTAGCACATTTTTTACTAGCTGCAGCATTAAAGTGATGCACATATGAAAGCATCAATAATTATTAAAATAACATAATATACTTCATTCTGAAATGGGCTATTCTGCGTAGTAAATGCCCATATTTTTAAAAAAATATTTCAATGCAAATACCTTTTAATAAACTTTTAAATGCATGACTTTTTACTACACTGCACAGAGCTTAATAACATGTCCACATGGATTTATGTCCTAAATTAAGCAGTAAGTGTTTCCTCATCAGTCTTTCGACAGGTATAAGTTTAGAAAAGACACACATAATAAACACACACACACACACGCACGCTGTACAACAACAATGATTAGTCATTCGAAAGAATTAAACAGCTGTGTGTGTGTGTGTTTGCGCTTGAATTGTGGACTCAGCAGTCCTGCAACATCTGCAGCTGTCTAGCTCTAAGTCCTGCTCTCACACATACACATACACACACACACAGACATGCACTTACTCATCCATCCAATATGTGTACGCACATGTGAATATAAACACACACACACACACACAGCTGGAGAGTTCAGCAGAGATGTGAGTGGTGGCTTTTAGAGGCACAAGAGATGTAACGCAGATGGGGATGTATGAGCCGGCGTGTGTGTGTGGCTTTGAAGTGAACAGTCATTAACTGGAAAATCAAGCTGCTTTGAAGACCTCAAACACACATACACACACACACACACACACACACACACACACACACACAGAGACTTTAATGGTACTGGCAATACAAAAAGTTGAATGTAAATCATCTAAAGATGTTATAACCACACACCCGTCAACACACACCTCACCATCCTCTCAAAACAGGATTGTTTCTTCTCTTTTCACACACACTGCTTATTTGTTTCATGCTTTTAGCTCACACACATCTCCTCCCAGCTTTTCAGGCACACACATGTTTGACCTTTCCTCCTTTGTGGCCTGCTGTCATGTTAGATAGCTGGTAACAGCAGCAGGTATGTTCAGTCCCAGCCACTGTTTGCCACCAGGCTGCCTGTTCACATTGGAAACACAGAAATATGACACAAAGGGACGTGGTAGCTGTGCAGCAGGACGGACTCAAACAGACAGCCCCCACTTTGTGTGCATGTTCGTGTTCATCTGTGTGAGTGTGTGCGCTGTGTGTGATTTCAGAGGCGGTCTCTGCTAATCAATCACCTAGCGCTTTTATAATCACATGTACAGGCGGCGGTGTGCAGACTTTAATTTTAGCTCATGAAGCATAAGTGCCGTGAATGTTTGAGTTTTCTTCTGTTTTTCTTCCATAATGCTTCTTTACTGGAGTGTTTGGTATAATCAGGGTAAATACATGTTCTGCAGTTGAAGGTGCTTTTACCACATTTGTTTGATTGCCACATACTGTCAGACCACCTACACAGAGCTCCGGCAATCAACTTCCACCTGAAAACTAGACCAGTGTAGGGCCACACTTCAAGAGTGGCTTGCTTGTCAAAAACCTTGGCAGACATAAGGTGCATATTTTATTATTTATTAGAATCAGATACTTTATATCACATAAAATAAAATACAATTAGTGTTTTGGCTCAGATTGTGTCCGGGAATAAATAAATAAGTATCTTGTGCAATTATTTCCCCAGCATTTATAGGCAAGAGGTTAAGTACACCTATTTAAAAATTAATATTTGAATTAGTAGTCTTTTGTTTATCTTTGGGAGCTTTCCATCTTGAGAAGGTGACTGCTGCTTTCCATTTCCGACTCTTTCCACTGTCCAACTTTTTTCTTTCCGGTGTTACCATTCTGATCCGTAGTAATTAAATTATGAGGACACTGTTTCTCGTCTTTAACGGTGATTAAGCTTGTCTCAACATAGCAGCCAGAACATCTTAAATAAAGTAGCTACTTTGTAAGATTTTTCAGTCTTTTCTTTGGGTATAACAACTGCAGTGTTTATGATGGCTGTATGAAAACTAAAAGAAAACTACAACAAAGTCTGTCCTCTTGGTGACCTGATGCGAGATTGTTGGATATCTGAGAACCAAGTTGAACTCTGATCCATTACTTTTTGACCTGCGATTGATTTAAATCCAACAGTTGACTAAAGTACTAAAGTTATATTCTGCACATTGATGGACGCTAAACTGAGCGTCTAGTTAGATATTTGACCATTTTCTTGTAGCATTGTTTATCACTAATCAGCCAACTTGAATATATGTAAACTTAAGAGCAGATTTGCTTTTATTTATTAATCAATTTCAGCTGCATCTGACAGATGCATTGCCTTGAGGTATCAACAAACATCTTTGAATTAAAGCCAGACAGTGTTGTGGGCTAAATTAAGTCAACTCCCGGTGCTCTTAGATCGCCCTTTCAGTTTTCAACCTCTTAACTATAAATGCAATCTTTTATTTATACAACACAGCCCTCCCCAGTGAATGTGACCAAGCTTTTGGCTCAAATCTGAAGCCCAGTGAGTCATGAGGTTTACTGGAAGCACTGTCATGTTGTCATAAGTGGTTTCATAAAAGCCTTTTCGTCTTTGAAAAAACGTTTTAGTGTAACAGTTAAAAGAAAGTGTCAACTGGAGTGTAAGATGTGAAATGATGTAAAGTTTGAACCAAAGTTAAAGACGACTTAAGATATAAGTTTCTCTTCAACAAGTGATGAAGAGAGGAAAGCAGAGACTGTGACAAGTGGGATTTGTATTGTAGACTGTCAGGAGACTTTGCTGAAGATGCAAACAAGTTATTTGTGCAGAGATAAAAAAAAAAATTCCAGAGAAAACATTTGTGTTTCACTAGCCAAAATAACATACGAGGCAGTGAGACAGTTGCAGGACTGTCTTGTTGCTTTAAGGCAGACAATTAAAAAGTGAGTCCTATTATGTAAATAGTTACATTTTCTCCAAGTGAACCAATGTGTGTAAGTTTTATTAAACAAGTTAAAATCTTGAAAGCTTCAAGGGTTGAAGTTATCGAATTTTGAAAAAAGTAGAAAAGCAGAAAAGATCACTCGGTGGCATCACAGGTCAAGCTTTAATACACACCCACTTTAAACTTAGAAAATGACTAAAAACGTAGAACGGAATGGAAACTTAATAGTTTACAGTCTTCTGACCCGTTGAAAGTTGAAATAAAGTAGTAGGATTTTCTCCAATTCACAAATAATTGGTCAAAAAGCATAATATTTCATATTAATATTAAGTATAATAGGAAGGAAAAGCTGAATACAAGCACAAATGTCATTAATGTCCATGTTAACATTTTGACACATGGATAGTTTGTGTAGCTCAGATTAAGCAGAAGTTATGACAATAAAGAGCAGAAATGCTGCTGAGTCAGCGTTCACAATAATGAGTAGGGCAAATAACAATTAGTGTGCACTTGGCCCAGCAGGTACAATAAAGACATTATGGAATAATGCAATTAATATCTCAGCATGTCTTGTGGGCAGGGGTTCATTTTTCAGGAAGTACTTTTGGTTCTCTTCTTTAAAAATCTCTCCGGTGTCGTTCCCTCATTAGGACACATCGTGACCCTGTCCCCTTTCTAAACGAGGAGTGCTGCAAACTATCTGCTTCTTCCTCCCAGTCGAGCATCTGTCATATTTTATCTCCTTAGACATTTCCATTTCCATAATCTAAACATTGAATCTCAACTTAACCCTCCAGAGAGGCGGAGTTGTGTTTCTGCCGTGGCAGCGTCCTGAAATGAGAAGCTGTGGACTCCACACAGCGTGAACACTGCACATCTCACAGAGCACATCTGATATCCGAATGTCATTAACTGCATACATCTGTGCCCAGGACACAACAACACCTGTTCACACTGTTCTCACAAAGTTGCCTGCTTATCTAATTACCTGCCTGACTGCGAGGGTTTTGCTAACAGCCTGTGGAAACTTTTAAATGCTGTGCAGCGATTAGCGCCGACTGACATCCAATGACAAGACGTCCTAATGGAAATGTCCCACAAAGCAGCACTGACAAGATGAAATGTAAAACTGAAGTAGCGGCGGAGTTAAATAGATTATTTTAAAAAGGTCACAAGCACTGCTATTCATAGTGTTGTGATGTTTATTTCCCTGTCCTCGGCACAGTGGTGAGCTAATTCATTCCAAGGGTGGGTGGACTGTGGTTTCTATCATGGACAATGTTGTTCTCAGCGGGAGTGGAAGCTGGTGAATCAATACAGAACACCCAGCACATGATGCAATGTTGCCTTTTAAAATGTACCCAGGAAAACATGGTTTTTCCTTAATAATTAACCATATGTACCATCTGCACTAACACAGCACTGCATTTCATCAGCTAAAAGGGCATCACATATGCTATTTTTCCATTTATTGCTTTTCAATGTCAGAGTTTGGATTTTATTTTTTCTGTCAAAGAGATTGGTCAACATTTTCACTGAAGCTTAGTGTTTGTTTTTCATACATTTTAAACAAAACCTAAATCAATATGTCAACAAATTCTGCAGACTCGTCTGCCATCAAAAATGTCAATATAGGGCGTTTGTACAGGCAGCAAAATACGACATATTTCTGTTTTAGACTGTCCTCCACCGCCATCTTGCTGACGTAGTAGTAATGATCTGTGGCTCACATTTGGTGAATCAGTTTTTCTTCACTAACGGTAGTCACGTCATCCTCATAACTACTTCCCTTTCTGTATTTATGTACATGTATTTACTTTTTAAACTGTCCTTTTTAACACCTTACCAAGAAGTTTTTTGCCCTAAACCTGGGTCAGTGGTTTTGTAGCCCAAATTCACAGAAACTGCAGCCTTTTTTTTACAAACGCGAACCATACATGTAGCCGTAAATGTGTGTGCTATATTAAAATGATCATATGTCTCATTTATGCCTTATTCCCAACAGCATCTATATTGCATTTGACTCATGCTATTTTCTTTAAAATATGAGTTTAGCTTCACTCTATCCTTTATGTTGAGGTTTATCTGTTTTCATTTTTAATGTTTAAATGAAACACACCTCCCTGCAGAGTTACAGCGGATTATAAATGTTCCTTATACTCCATCAACAAGTCAAACGAGAAAATAAATCTTTAAATACACTGAAATATTCATTTGACCAAATAAACTCCATCCCAGTGTTTTTAAAGAGCACAAAAAGGAGCAGAAAGGAATGAATGCAAATGTATGCCAGCCCACAGGACCACCACTGACAGGGAAACAAAGGGAAACATTTTATAGCTTTCTGTTGAGGGCGAGAGATGCTTATTCTACTGCTGCCGCTGATATCTGCTGAAACATAAAATGATGAAATAAGAAGTGAAAAATGAAATATGCTGAGCTAGCCCGGGTAATGCTTCATTCCTTCCACCCCACAGACATCATATTACATCATCAGCAAATCCTGTGTATGGGATCAAGTCACGCTAGCTGCAACCGTTGAGTCAATCACTTTCATTCATAATCAATTCACAATGTAAACGGGAACTCTGGTGCATTCGTAGAAAAACATTAATTCTAAGTTAAGTGTCATTAGATTGTGCACGGTGACAGGAAATCCAGCTGTAAGTGAATTGTAGATTCTGGATTCTTTTTCTTCCTAACATCCTAACTGAACACGACAGGCTGTGCCCTTGAGTTTGCATGAGATATTAAGACATTAGAAAGTCATTTTATTGTTTTGAACCCTGCATATTTTCTGCCTCTCCCTCTTGTCAAACGATTGCACATCTTTTTATTTTCCTAACCCTAACCTGCTAAAAGTGCATTTCTTTATCAATCCCAGCAGCCTTGTGCTTGCCCTGAATAACCCACGCAGGACTCCTTCCTAACCAGAACCATACGCACATGCAAACAAAGCCTTCCTAACTGGAAACACAACAGGAACACCGCCATATGCACCAGGTTTGCACCCACAGGGCAGAGAGTGGGGAGGACAATGAGGAACAGACACAGTTATCATTGGTGTGTGTGTGTGCGTGCAGCCTCCCTGAGGGCAGCGGTGGCAGAGAGGATAATTTGGCATTCATTAAACCTCCCTCCAGTGACCTCACAACCTCTTTCAAGCTTCCCTGAAAACAGTCCATATCCACCAAATGATGTATGATTACCCTCACCGGTCATAACCTCGGTCAAAATTTAGTTCACCTGTGCAGAAGGGAAATCAGGCCAGGGATGTGCAGCTGTGGCTGTCTCATTTGGCAGGAATTACTTGCTCCCTGAAAGCCTGTGATTTTATAGAAAAGGCTTTCAGGAAAAAAATATATATCTCAAAGTCAGGGGAATGAAGTATAAGAGAAGGAAGGAATAAATCCAGACATGAGACACAGGCTCAGAGGCTGGGTTTACATATACTGCAGATTTCCCTTCATAAACTGATAATCTGTGAGCCTCCTTTTGGCGCTATGACTATCACAGACATCCAAGGCCCTCTTATTATTAAGCAGTTAACCAGGCTTTTCTCTGTTTGTCCAGCAACAAGTCCTCCACTCACAGACATCCCTAACGGCAGGATGGTGTGGAAACTGTTTGATAACTTACTTGAAAAATATTGCTGTATCATAATAAAAATTTGGTTCGTTTAGGCACAAAAATGGGGAATGGGGGTGGACTTTTTTGGGAAGCACTATGGGCTGGGGACATATAGTGTAATAAAATAACTACAGATGTAATACAGTAACTAAAAAATAACTAGATTAGGTGTCAAATTGAATCTTTACAAGTAACTGTCTTTAATTAGATAAAAAACTTTCTTGGAAATGCAATATGCATCACATTTTGTTCACCAAAATTGTAAAAAAAAAAACTGCAGCCCATAAAGTTGAAACGTAAGCTGGACTTTTTGCTGTTTGTTCTTAATGTACACCCAGCATCTCTATCCAGATAAGTTTGTGCCTTGATTATGAGAATGCATGTTGAATTCTTGGTTTTCTTCTTCATTATTTAAAGTGAACATTCATTAACCAAAAAGCTCAGAAAGCAAATAGGGTGAGATACTTCAAGCTGTCTGAAACATTGATGGATTTTAAGTTAGTATATTTAAAAATTGATTTTTGAAAGAAACGTTGATGCCTCAAAATTCATGCAGATACAGTCTTTTATCACTCCAGATATTCATCTTACGTGTCAAAAACTTGGCGCATGCATTACCCACAACTTGACTGCAGACTGATCAGTTGGAGATTTAGGTGTGCTATGCTAGTCTTGGCTAATGTAGCATCCAGCCTCTCGCCTTAAGATGAAATGAGTCTGGTTAGCCCTCTGCTAGATTTTGTTTTCATTTTCAAACTTGTAGTTTCAAGTGACATCACTTGGCATTTTATCAGTTTTTCCTACAGCTGCCCCTGAAGCCACAAACGCCTTTATACAACTTTTTTTTCCCGGAAACTGGATACAGCAACACCAGCGTTGATGTATACAAATTAGTGGAATTAACCTTTAAAACATATTCTCTGGAGAGTCATTATGGGGGTTTAGTATTGCTTTTTGTAATGCAAAAATATTAACCTTGATAGCATCATCAGGGTTATTTCTTCAAATGTTGCAGAGCTCCCTGGGGAGCCATGGAAGACATTATACAGATGTTTTCACATGCTAAGTCGTACTTCTCACGAGTAATAAGCTGAAGGTAATAGTGTAGAATTAGAGCAGCCCCCTTTAGGGCACATTCAGGTTAAATGGGAAGCTGCAAACCAATTCTTTGTAACACAGTGAGACTAGACTTTTACTCTTGCAAAATGTGTTGCCGAAGTGCTGCCTACATAAACAGTTCTGTATCATTCCAGCATGCAAAATTGTAAAGCATTACACAGATTACTGCTGGGATCATCATTTCATGTATTAGAAGAAACCGACTGCTCAAAGCGGGAGCTGTTAATGAGTTTCTTCACAGCAACATAGATACTGAAACGCAGGGTATCAGGGGTCATGTAAACATTAAGGGAAATAAGACCTTAACATGAGTATGGCAAGTCACTGCCTGACTTTACACACATGCAGTCATCGCCACAAATAGAGCAAAATAACGAGATGGAATGAAAACCAGCGAACGTCAGACACGGAGAACTTCTTAACCTCGCTGACTTTAAGCAAAGTATTGGTACAGTAATGGTGCCTGATTGTGCAGCCCCTCCACTAATTAGACCTGTAACCTTACTGCAGTCATTACAATCAGAAACCCTCCCACAGAGCAGCACACTCTCTCTACAGTCTAGACATCCTCTTTCCCTCAAACACGCTCCCATACTTAACTTCATTTCCCTCCCCCCTTCTTTCTCTCTCTCTTTCTCTTTAACCTCTCCTCATTCACTCCCCTGCCTTCCTTTCTCTCTTTCTCCAGAGCCATCTGTTGTGAATCACTATAATGATAATGGAGGCTGATGTACACTCCTTAACATACTGAACCCATCGACAATGGCTCTCACTCTTTAATTCACTGGTCCTCATCCAACTGAAATTGTCATTCACTCTCTGCTGTGGTGCCTCCTGGCCAGATCTCACTTTCACCTGAAATGAAACCTCACTGCAAGACTATAACGCTGCACACAGTGTTTACCCTTTGGCGTCGTTTTATATTGACTCTTGACAAAATTGCAACTCAAGGGACAACAAGTGAAAGCTGAGAAACATTTATGTAAATGCACCAAACATTGTAGGTGGAACAACTCACGTAAACTTATTAGGAACCGTTGTCTTTGGGTCCTGAAACCAGTTCTTACGCTGAAAACATTTAGGTATGCAAGACATTGATTAAGATATACATATGCAGAATTTCCCCCAAGAACTTGCTGTGTATGATCAGATTTAACTAATTGGATAGTGTTGTAAAACTTGTTTGGGTTTGCAGGCTGTTAAGCTTTGGCTTGGTAATGATTTTAGGAAAAAAGCAAAACAGCATCAGGCAGATGTGAACAGCAGTTGAGAGGGTTAGCTAGGCGCTATTCACTGATGGTTATTAAATGTGTGGTGCTGATACATAAAAAAAGCATTGCTTCAATAGTTACAGCAGAGCTTAGGAGGGAAAAAACGACATAAAATACGACTCATATTTACATTTTAGACTTTCCTCTGCCGCCATCTTGCAGGTAGTTTTATTGACTTACACAGAGTTTATATGGTGGATGTCACACTCTGGCAGATGGGAGGGGAGGTGGATGGGTCGAACTAACGGCGACTTTCACCCAGGAGAACGGGGTTTGTGTCTCATGTGAAAATAAAAGCAAACAAGTTTTTATGTAACTTACATTTGTACGTAACTTTCGCAACTTCCATGGCTCACATCGCCTTTGTAACTACTTCACTTCCGGCATTTACGTGCATTTATTTACTGTTTAAACTGTCTTTTATAACACCTAACCAGGAAGATTTTATCCTAAACCTAGTGGTGGTTTTGTAGCATAAATTCACAGAACTGCAGCCTTTTTTACAACCGTGAACCGTATGGGTATGTATAATGACGTGTGTGATATTTTAGCTCATATGGGTAATTTTGACAAACACACATATGTGTCGTTATGGATGATATTGACAAATGTTCTATTCTGTCCTTAAGGTTGGAGATATATTAAGGTTCTCCTCAGGGATATGTATGGGACTACCATTAAAAATATGTCAAACGAATTTGCATAAAGAATATGCAAAACCCTAATTTAGAAGTGAGTCATGTTGCCAAGGCAGGATAAACGACACAGTCCTCTCTGTGTCTCCTTAAACTTTACAGAAAGGTTTTACCTGCATATTAGTGAGCTAGTTTGGAATCGATCCAACATCCATTTTTCAACGTCCAAAGCTTGTACACGTCCTTCTGGGGACAGTTTTCTATCCAGTGTCATGGAGTTCAAAACGTCATCATGGGAATAAGGTCTGCCTGCCAGTGTGCTTCAAGGGTGTGTGGTAATTAGATTTTTCACTTAGACACAAGAAAGCCACTGTTTAAATGTCTATACACACAGTACGTCTCCTGTTCTGCCACATGTAAGCATCTTTAAATAGCTATGGGACTGTAATCACACAGTATCTTTAAGTTCCTCAGGGATATTAGGACAAATTAATACTACTGAGGTTTGTTTATCACACATGTTAACAACCCAGGAAACACAGCAGAAATAATGCATGATTATGATTATTTAGACATGGGCAGACACAGTTTAAATAATTATTCAGTTGCTTGACGAAAGTTAAAAACTTCAGAATCATACAAAGTAGTGATGAATCCATCCAGCTAGGCTTGGTATACCCTCCAGTCACTTCCTGTGGAGGTTTTCCTCAGCTGGTTACCTGAGGCCTTTGCAGGATATTATAACTTTGGATACGTTGTCAAACTATTAAATAGTACATTTTTGATTTTTTTCTAATCCACGGACACAAACTTGAATCTTAAAAGGTTGATTCGCTTTTCTGTTGCCTCTGAAATCTGCATTATTATATGAAAGACAGAGGAAGCAGAAGCCCACATTGCAGCAAGTACTGTAAATTTAATAGGTTTTTAACTTTGTTATAATTATTCATTTATTGCCCAAATCCTGTTGATGTTTTCATTAATATTTTACCATCCCTAAATTGCTTGAATGAATATTAAACAGTTTGTGGTATTCAAAATTGCCAACACTAAAACTAATGATGGTGTGAACAGGAAGTGGTTCTTTTAGCTGCCTTTACATATCTGATGAGCTCTTCATCCAGATACCTGTCAGAGAGGATCGTGTCAGTCTTATGCAATCTGTGCTGGATTTAACTTTTTATTCATATATTTTGTATGTGTGATATAACCTATAAAGCAATGTTTTAGGCTACATTGCAATACAGGATATACAGTAAATCTCAGAATTTTTCTCACTTCTTAAGCACTTCATAAAACCTCAATTTAACCCTTTAATGCACACATTCACACTAGTATGATGAGTCTCTCAACTTACTGTTTGTCTGCAAGATTTCTTTTTAATAAGTAGTTATTGGTACAATTTCAAACTTGCATGCAAAATAGAGGAGAGATCACAACAAAGTTAAATTTAACACTAACAGTTTTTATTCATACTAGACAATTACCCTCAGGCGGATTTGATATAAAGTCATTGTATACATCCCACTTAGAGCAAGCTACTATGCATATATATCGCCACCACTAATGTCAGCAGGCAAAAAAATAACACAAAGTGCTTTAATAAGATTACAATATGTATATGTTGTTGAACTTTATTGTACCATCCAAACTCCAACCCCCTTCTTCACTCTGATTTTGAAAAAGGAAGAAAGAATCACACAACAATAAAATAAAATATAGAGGAACACTTTGAAAATGAACAGCAACGATGCGAGAAAATTATAAGCATTTAGGAGCTGCTAATAATAATCTAGAGCCTTACTTATTCTGAATTAAAACAGAGTCAGCTAGTGTTTTTTCTCAAACATAGCACATAAAAACATTAATAAACTGTATCCTGCTGAGCAATGCAAGGACGACGTGTCCATCGCATCATCTCTTTAGAACAACACATGAAGTATGAGTGACACTATGATGGACATCCGTCAACACCTCTGCCTGTAGCTCACACAGTTTCAGCAGGACCAGCCCTGAAAAGAAAGTGAACTGACCCGAGCTCAGGTGCATGCAAGTCTATATGTGTCCTCCATAATGATCTATATCTCAAGCCTTATTCCAGTGACTAGACACAGGCGATAAATCCTGGTTAAACTTTGTCCTTCCTCTTTTCACAGCGAGACAGGGTGCATGATGGACTGTGTCTCCCTCTGCCATACAGTCCTCTATCCTCTCCCTCCCTCATTTACTTCATCTGCACCTCACTTCATCCATCCCCCTTTCTCTATCCCTCACCCTTACCTTTTCCTACCCTCTCTCCATGCATCACTTGCCCACTCATCTCTCTTCTCTTTCCTTCTTTTTTTCTCCAAAATCCCACTTTATCTCCTTGCCTCCCATCTTACCTTTAGTTTCTCCCTTCTTCACCACCTCTTTATCTTGTGGATGAGCCGGTTTGATGACAATCAAAGCAATGCTCAGTCGTCCGTCTGTGCATCTTATCTGCCATGTAACCCACTCCAGTTTCTCTCCTCTTTTCCAGTTGTTCTACCTAGATTTATCCGTCCGTCTTTACATCTATCACCACCACTCATCCAATTCATTAAAAAACAATCTGCAAGTCACACGAGAGAAATAAAAGTTGACTGAGCCAGTTCTTTCAGAAATTCATAACCTCATGATCGCAAGAAGTAGCCCTTTATAGTGCACTCATTGAAAATTGAAAATTTCAACCCTAAAATGTTATTAGAGGATATTACAGACTTTAACTTTTGTGACATTTTTTTCCCAGTTTCCTTTCTATGCTGCAAATCAAGCTCAAGGAAGTTAACGAGTTAAAGGGTTAACACAAACTCAACCCATCACTGCAATATTGGCAAGATCCTGCAAACTCCAAGCAATATTTCTACAATTTATAAAATGTCAAACTCGATGCCAATCCTACCAATCATTGCAGGTTTATGAACAAATATGTTCCAATTCAGACATTTCTATTAGCCAAAATCGAGTAAAAAAAACAAGCTTCAAACCCCACAAACAGTCTTTTTTTTCTGCCCACAACGAAGAAGTTATTAAGTTAAAAAGGTTATAGTTAAGGCTGTAGTAATCACAAGAACTCCAGGAGAGAATGCCATACACATTTCTTTCCTATCTTGCTCCTGTTCTCTATCTTCTCTTATCTCCACCTCTCTATCCCACCAGCTCTGCCTTGCTATTTTCTTCTTTCCCCTGACTCCTTTGCTATTTAGCCAGCAGACACAACAAAACAAACTCTGGCCATGGTCCAGCCGGGCCGGTGAAGGAGAGGAGATGTCTGTGTAACAAATGACAAAGTGTCAACACCAGGAAATAGCTTAGCTGGACCTGTGTGTGTGTGTCTCAGTTTGGGGAAATAGTCTGGCACGCTTGATTACGCTTCAGCCAGTCAGCCAGCCGCTACAGTCTGGCAAAGTTCGACCTTTCAGGGCCACCATAGATATAGAGACAGAGAGAGGGAGAGGGAGGAAGAGATAGAAGATGAAGGTGAGTCAAAACGAATAAACACAGATCCGAAGCCACTGTTATCCACAGTTCACTTGTATCTCCAATTTGGGATTTTAGTCTGACAGCTGACCTTTACTCTCACCTGTACAAAATGCAATTCCTGACCCCTGAACCAAGTCAAGCCATTGAAGAGCATTTAAAGAAAAATAGACCTTGGCATCAATCACACCACTCAGTGAGGAAAAAGATGTGGTTTATGGGTCTAAGGTTTCTGTTGAATGCCAACAGGGTTTTTTGGCAAAGCCTAATGACACAAATAGAATGACCATCATTAAAGTTGCATAAATCTGCATCTGTAATTTCTGCTGCAGCCCTGTTAGCACTGCGGACAGGACCAATGACATCTATGGTACAAAATCGTACTGATTTGTTAGCTTTGCTCTGTATTCTAACATATACCTGGACAATCCTTTATCTTTTTAATAAGTTTGAGTCTCTGTAGAGGCTTACTCTGTTAAGCATTGATTTGAAACACCAATTTAATATCAGTTGTTATGGATTATGTGGGCGTGAGATCTCTATTTTGTAATGCATAAGCTAATGTTATAACATTCATATCATATTATGATATTATTATAACATATTGTTGTATGTAGTAGTATGATGATGGATGGACGTTGTGAGCCACAGAAGTTACGTAAGAAACAGAAGTTACGTAAAAAAAAAAAGTTTACTTTTGTCTTCACACAGGAGAGAAGAAAACTGGCATGTATTGTTTCGTCCATAATGGCAACTATATTTGCTTGGCTGATGTTAATATATAACCAATGTTAATGTGGTAATGTAGGTCTTAAACTAAAGAAATCACGCCCTTAACATAGAGGTTAGAGAACGAGGAATAGAGGACGACTGGAGGAGAGAGTGACTGAAAACAAGAGGAGATGAATACACAGAAAAATGAAAGAGAGGGGGGAGGGGGGTGGAGATCGGGCTTTAGCCACCATTAATTGTGTTGAATTATTCAGCTGACTCTAAAGCTGGAAGGACCACTGGAGCACTTCCTTCTCCTCCTCAGTGTGTGTGTGTGTGTGTGTGTGAGAGCACGAGCTACTAATATGTGCATAATATGTAGATTTGTATGCTGTGTGTGTGTTTCCCTCATGGAGTTCGTGGTATCCAGTCAGTGTCCTCCAGAAGAAACTACTCACTCTTTATTAATGAGAGTTTCATGGATGTGTCAGGTTACATTACACACACACATCAACACACAATCTCACAATGACGCAATGAGACCTAACTGGGCAGCCTGATGCTCGGTAACACCAACAGACAGAAGCACACAAACACACACTGATATGCTGCGTGTGATCTGAGTCTTTATTAGTCATCTCCCATTGATCAGCTGCCTGCTGCATTTGCCCTTCAATGCCAACTTAGCTTAGTTTTCCCATCCGTCTCTGTCTATCCATCTCTCCACCTCTCTATTTCTTGGACGTTAACATGGTTTCAGTTTCACATCTGTCAGCCAAGCGAGCACGTGCCTCTCTTTCTCTCCCTGCACCAAACTCACCTCCTCTATCCAGCTTTTACTGCTTCTTATCTAACTCAAACGTCCTTCGATTTTCTTGACAACTGTTCATCTGATCAACTTCAGTCCAATTGACGGGACATATTTATTCTTAGGGCATTATATACACACTTTTAGTGTACTGAGAGGGGATCCCTATTAACTGTTTCTCTGCCAAAAGGCGTGCTGGGTATAGCTGGATCTTCATCACACGCTCCAGTCCTTTGAAGAACAGATGAAAAAAGAAAGCCCAGAGAGACTTGATTTACATTGGAACACACTGGAAAGCATCAGTGATTGAACTTGTTGTTCAATAATTAGCCCTGAGTCGATGCATTGCGAGGGGATACAACACGTCATGACAGGTGTATTGCTCATGACCCAAAAGAGTGCAATGTTGCTCTAAATAGCAATACAGGAAGTCAAGCACTTGGTCGAACGACAGCAGACTTTCACAAAAACAACTGTGAAAACAAAACTAGATGACTTTTTACATAACAGTTGCTCACGTCACTCTTGTAACTACTTCTCTTCCAGCTTGTACTTGCATTTTGTTACTGTTTAAACTGTCTTTTATAACCAGGAAGCTTCTTTACCTAAACCTCAGTGGTTTTGTAGCCTAAATTCACAGAAACTGCAGCCTTTTTTACAACCGTGAACCAGACCTGCATGGTTAATGACATGTGTGCTATTTTTAGAACATCCCGCTACTAATGACAAACGGTCTGTTCTGTTGTTTAAGCTGGAGATCTTGTTGCAGCCTCCTGTACCTCATGTACATTGGTTTTAGTTTGCAGCCAAGTGTGAAGTTACTAATGAGAATCAGATGCTCAAAGTAGGTCCTCCTCTCCTGGTAATGTTGGATATCCTCCCTTGTATTGAACAGAATCTTAACATCTTGTTGTTTTGTTCATGAGTGTGGGTAAAACAGAAGGGAAGGGACACTGAAGTTCTAATCTCTCATTTTTACCATGTAGTAAAATCTACCTTCCGTCCTTTACTTTTGTTCAATTGGTATCAATATTATAACGGCGGCTGGACAGAGTGAGGAGCCTGGTCCTTTAGATGGAATTTAAACAGTTTGTTGAAGTTGAATACAACTTTTATTCAAAACCTCGTTTAGGCCTTGGTTAAAAGCAACACTAAGAGGATAAGAGAAGCGTCTGCGAGTTTCTGTTTGTGTTTTTTTAGAGGTCATCGGTTTCTGTGCAACATTTCATTTACAGAAAAGAGCCTCAGATACAGGGCCACAAAGCAGCACAAAGACACAAAACATTCCTATACACATACAATACAGAAGTAGACACAGGCTTGTGCATCACCAGGGCTTGATGCTTATACTATTTCAATCTTGGAGGACGGATATAAAGTAGTAGAATATAAAGTATTTTTCACATCAATGCATCTCATTCAGTATGTGAAAGAAGCAAGGGCAAGCTCATTTAACTAAGAAATGACCAATAATTTTGAATTAAAGGATGCATTTGTATCCTCACGAGGACAGGGATGCATTGTGCGGCATTAATGCATTTAACTTTTGAGAAACTAACTACAAATAACTACAAAATAGAAGATTTGGCTGAAATCTGTAGGGCGAGAGAACTGGATCAGATCTGAGTGGCAGCCTAATTAATGTTCAGACCTGCTGCTATAACTTGGAAATGAGATAAGACACGACTCATTTGGAGCTCAGCTAATCCATCTATTTTACCAATACAGGTGTCAGAACCCAGAGACTCTCGCACTAGGGTGCCCAGATTATTTTTGACATCCGCACAGTGGGAACACCACCAGGAATTCTGTAATGCTAAAATAATTTTTTATGAGTAATTTTAGGATCTTTCCAGTATGCTGCTAATGCTTCAATCTGAAGCAACTCAGATGGGAAATAATGAAGTATGCAGATTGACAGTGCAATGCTATAGGCAGGCTTTTATTGCTTAGACAACCACTCAACCACTTAGCACAGACATGGCATAGGTTTCCTTTCACCAGGAGCACAAAATGTGATTTTTATGCCCCTGTGGCAGAGATCTGATCTTTTTATGGTTGTTTAAAAAGATTGTTAGTACTCCTTTTATCACTGTGATGGTAGTTTGTTCAGACAGCCAATATATGATCACACCAGCTGCACTGTGTATTTATTTTGTATTTTCACTTCATTTCAGCAACGATAACATGCTTAAATTTTAATGTAAAGTTTCGTAATATATGGCGCCTGTGTTTTCTCTCTGCAGATTTCTGTTGCTGCTCAGCAAACTCCTCTGTCTTGACTCTCTTCCTCTGTTTCTGTCTTGATGTTGTCTTCAAGGTACAAATGGACCCTTCTCATGAGAGGTGGATTGGCGTAAGCACATGAATAATTTGTATCTAATATCCCTTTTCCTCTCAGCAATATAAACATGCTTTTCCTCAGTGTCTCACCTCTCCTGATCCTATATTCTCTGCCTCTCCTCTTCCTTCTTCTCTCACTCAATCACAATCTCTTTTTTTTTCTCCCCTCCGTCCTTTCTTCCCTCACAGACTTCACTAAACAGGCTTCGAGTGAAAATGGAAGTGGTTTATCACTCAGGTCCATTATGTTAGCATTCAGTAGATAGGGCCAAAGGACACCATGATTAATTGAAAAGGCTTTTGTATACGTGTGCCTTGTGTGTGGATGTGTGTGTGTGGTATTTAAATATTACGTATGCATCACTCCTCTTGCAGGCTGCAGTGTGTATAGACGATATATGCTTTAATGCATTTAAGATTTCAGCTCAGCTTGGTGTTGTGTGAAGAAGCTAGAGGAGTGAAATATACCACAGGTCAGATTTTAACACCATTAGACACACATCGGATGTGTCAGAATCACTCCCTGGTCTACAGGGATGGTACATATTGTCTTCCAGAGATGAGTCTGTTTCCATAGTGTCCACAAGGAATCTGTGTTGGACATGATAGAGAACTTCTCAGGTTCTGTAAGAGTGCTCAGGATGATGCATGAACAGTGAGCATGTTGTTTGCATGTGTGTGAGCTCAACGAGACAAATCGGAATCGGAGTCAGATTAGTTTTTTACTGTCATTGCACCGAAGTACAGCGGAATTTATAAAATTCTCACTTTAGTGCAAACATAACATAACAAAGATAATTTTAATAAAACTAACTCATGAGTCACAAGAAAAAGTATGGAAAGGTGATGAGAATCTATGCTTGGTTAAAGATCTTTAAGGAAGTAACACATGATGTGTTCAGGCACAGTATTGAGTGTAGATTCAAAGCAACCTTCATAGACCAACACAATTTTTGGAACATTAAAACAGTTGCATGCAATACAGAAAACACAATCATTTCGGTGGCTGACCAATATAACCAAAACTGCCCAAAAAAATAGCTTTCTTGATGTGAAAAGAGGAAAAAACGTTATACAGCAAAGCTTGAATTGTTTGTTTTTCAAGTCTTAAAACTCAAATGAAGCCTTTTTATTTATGTATTTTAAAAACCTAAACCTCTATATTTAATGACTTATGTTAATAAAATATACACTATATAGAGTGATTGAAGCCAGCTATGTGGAAGGCTTTCTTGCTGTAAATATAATCAGCTGAGGGACGCTCACAGCTTGACTTCACACTGTGTCACTTCTCTCTGTGCTTGTTTCAAATAATGTTTCAGTGTCAAAACAGCTGACATTTCATTGATGAAAGCCTCGGGCTGAGGCATCTGTTAGTTCCTTGGTGTATTTAAAAACTTATTGAAATTCAAGAACCATTTATTGTCATCTTTTACTGTATGCAGCCTTTTCTGTGTGGATGCATATTATAAGCCTCAAGCACTGGGTATATTTTAAACACTGCAGAGTGTAATAGTCGTCTGACTCACCTGTCCCAGGTGAGCATCAGTTCAGAAGTGTTAGACACTTGAACTAAAGTGGAGATGAGTTTGTTTTAAATTGGAAACTAGGAGAATATTGATTTGAAGGCTCTGCGTCATTTTATATCTAATGTAGAATGAAAACAAAAAAACAGTTAGAAACTAAAGTTAATGCAAACATGACTGACGTTCTCTTCTTTGTTTGTTGGAATTTTCCAGAAGTTTTGACTCTCCATTGTGGTTCTCCTGCTTTTCTTGCAGTCTGTGAACAGCAGTGGGGTGGACCGAGCCAAACTCCAGCTGCACTGTGGGTTACACAGCAGACACAAACGCTTTTAACCTCCCTGCGGGCGGGTTGAGGTCCGTGCAGGCACAGAAACTCTGAAATGCACTTAAGTGAGAAGTTCTCAGATGAGACAGGGTTCTACATGTGCTCCCTAAAAATAAATCCATGCCACCTTAAAAATTGAAACAGTAGATTGTGTGCAACTTTCAATTCCAAGTCAGAGTGAGTACTTTTGGCTGTTTTATGCAATCTTGCATTTTCTTTCTTTGCTGCTCAGTTTTTCAGCTCAGGAGTGCGTCACCAGCCAACCTTGCAGGACCCGCTGCCATAAAAACTAAGGGAGCGCCATAATGTGTTTTTACACAGACACAACATATAAATACAGATAAAGGAGGGATTTTAATGTCATTCTGAGTGCGTTATCCCGCTTACACTTTACTTCGAGCACTTACTATTTTCTTTGTCACTTCGTCAGGGGATTTGTCAGTTGTCGCAGTTTTTTCTCAGGTGTCACTGAGGACACGGGGAGGTGAATATGAGCAAGGGAGGCAGAGGAGGAGGGAAGGATGGGCTGATGGATTAGCAGAGTGGGTACTGTGTCTGTTGGCACCATTCTTAGAGTGATGAATAAGAAAGAGGTGAAGAGACAACATCTGCAATGACGGCAGATAGTGATATATTTCTCTCATTTGGTGGAAAGACAAGCTTGAGGATGGATGACCTCAGGGATCGTTGGAATGGATAGTGTTGATGTAATACTAGAATTAAAACCAAAATTAAACACCAGTGTTATGTTAATAGCTTCACTTCTTGGAAAGCACCATAGTCACCATGCTGGACATGGAGCCCTGTGTAGTATTTATTCCTGTAGGGTGTTGATGTGAGTCATGTATCCATCTTTTCTTCTCAAAAAGCCTCAACTGTGTAGAACCATACTGTAACTGTATATGCTCTATATTTCCTTTTTAAAATTACCTTTCCCAAGATCATTCTCAATCTGTCTCACCACCATCTGCAATTTCACTGTATCTTATGCAGCACTTTGTAGCTTCTACAGGTATTTTGCACATTTCATTGAGGGATAATTGTGTCATTTATTAGGCAATTTAAAAATGATGTATTAATTATGTGTGATAAGTTTCTTTTATTCCTCATTTGCTAGGTTTTCCGGTGTTAACACACTGCATAGCGACTGAGTGTGTTGGATTGTTGCTTTGCATCTATTTAAAATATTCCCTTTCTCCTTTTACTTGCTCATTGTTTTTCTCACCCTTCTCCTTCCCTCTCCTTTCTCCTTCTCCATAGTTTTCTTCTCACTAATCTTTTAATTGAGCCCCCTAAGAGTGATGCTGAAATGAAATTTTAGCTTGCAGAACACAATCTTGAAAAATGTTTATATCACAGCACTGACAAATCATTGGTATTCCCCATTTATTTTTTGACAACGCTAATTAATCTTTAGCTGAACAGAAGAGGTTAAAGGCTGATTAGAGGGCAGGATGTGGATGGAGGGGTTAAGGAGTTAGGAAGGCAGTAAAGGAAGAGAAGGGTGAGACCGAGGTGCAGAGAAAGCTTTTTGCAACCTGCCACCAGAGACATCACAGTTTTTCTGCTCAGAGGGTTTTCACTCGTTAGGACGAACAGCTTTGTGTGTTTGTGTGTGCGCCCAGCTAAGCCTCAACATGTTAGCACCGCCGGGAATACCTTACACTCTCCTGTCCTCTCCCCCACTCCTCCCTCACCTCTTCTCTTTGTCTTCCTTCTTTTGATGTCACTTGCCTTTTCCTTCCTTCCCTTCTTCCTTAAATCCCTTCTCTTCCCTTTCACGTTTATTTACAGCATGCCCTTCTTTTAAAAGGTAGAGGGTTCAGTTTGTTGTTGTTTTTTTTTTTTGCAGCGATGCCATTAGGTCCATATCCTCTCCCATTGCACCTGAGTATCTCTGACAGGCCGTGAACACTCAAAGAAAATCTGTCGCGTCAATAATGGATTAACCAACATGCAAAAAGGAGTACGATGTATAAGAGAGAGGATGCAGTAAATAAAAGAACAGAAAGTTGCCTTTTTTAGTAGTACCTGTCACTCTGTTTGCCACAGTGGAGAAAGAGAAAAAGCTTGATTACACATGAACTGTTGAATATTGAGAGTGAGAGCAACGAAGCCGCAGAATACGAGAGGCGAGAGAGAGGAAGTCCATTTCTTTTTAAATGTCCCCCTATTGAAAAAGATGTCAGGTAACCATCTCCAAAAGTCTTTGTGCCAGTCAGTCGGGACTATTTATCAAACATCAGAAACTGAGAGAATGAGGAAGGATACCTGGGCTCGGAGGGTCGTGGCACTTCAAGAGACGGGAATGAGACGCGCGGTGACAGGCAGACAGATGGATAGACGTGCAGTCAGACACGCCACTGAATTAGTTGGTGGGAGGTAAAATGTACTCAGACGTGGGTCATGTCAAACAAGGCATTGCAAAGACAAATTGTATTTCCCAGCCACCTCAACCAGACTTTAGTGCACCGAGCAGCCTGCTTTTATGAGAGCTGAAACTTTATATGAGAGATGTTTCTCCAATGCCTTTGCTCCCTCGCTGTGTCAGGTTACGGTGGAAGTGATCAATAGTGGAAAAGGATTATATATATATTGCTACGGTAAAAATCATCTTTTTATACTGCTGTTGTGTTCACAATAATTCATTTTTTTGTGTGTGTGCATGATGGGCACAGTGATCTAAAGCTCCCATGCTCTAAAAACAAACCAGTAGATTTCATTACAGTACGACTAGAATAAGACATTTCCATCAGGTAGCATTAGCCTACATTTATTTAGCTTTTGTCCAAAGCAAATTGCAATAAGTGCATTTCAACCATCAAGAAACAACCCAAAAATTACATGAAACAAGTTGGACCACTGAGTCCAACATCATAATTTAACAGCCCCACCCTGCATTCAACACCTACACATGGGCGTGTGCAGTGTAATTTATTAAGTGTAACACTTAACAAAGTGCATTAGCTAAATGTTGTATGTACGCTGAGTTTCAGACCGATTCTCATGTGATTATTAGACATATAAAGGAGCAGTACAAAAACCCTTTAAGTACCGATTTACGTTCACATATGAGGAGTTCTAACCCAGACATGATCCTGATGAAGCTGAATTGTTACATTGAAGGAAGAAGAAATACTCCCTCTGACAGACAAAGACAAACCTTTCTTCAAGGCCAGATACCACCAGGGTCAAGTGAACTGTTGTTGCATTTTGTTCTCTTGTGTCATACATATTTTAATAATCTTATTCTCTCCTCCGACCTTTCTCCTCTCACCCTCCATGTCCACAAGCTGTCATTACCTCCATGTGTCTGTTTTCTTTTTTCATTTCTGCTCCTCCGCCCCTCCCTCTGACCTCTACACTTTCACACACATTTGCGCTATAATTTGACTTGTATTTGACCCTTAATGTGCAGTATGTATGATTTATGAATCTTTTGTGTCCGGTGAAGCACACGGGTGGAAAAAAGGCAGCCTCCTCTGTCTCTGTACAGTGGTCGAGAGACATTAATAATTGGTACAAGTGTGCAAAAAGAAGTGGTTGCATGTTGCAATGAGCAATGCAGACTTCTATTAGAGAGCTCTGTTTATATATGTGGTTATGATTTAAATCTGTTCAATTCTTTACCAAATGCTGTAGTTGTGCACAGTATTTGTATTATATATTACAAATATTGTCGATGAGAGAAATGTCCGAAATAGTCTACTAGTGGCCAAAAAACATGTTTCTTAGTTATACCTTGTTTCTTTTCGGTTAAAGGTGTTATACACCTTCTCCTAGATAATTACCTAAATCCAGTTATTCTATCTCTGTGTTACAGTTTGTGATCTTCCTCTAATTAGATGCCTACTTTGGTTTATATAGTCTACTTTAGTCAACCCAAAATTACCTGTCTATACGGCTTCCAAACGTTGCCTTTTTTACCACTGTAACACACTATGAAAAGAGGAGAAGCTTCACAACTGCTGCCAATATTCCCCCAGCTCTACTGCCTAAAATAATGTTGCATATCAAAGACCGAATACTCCATTGCTTTTGGCAATTTAACCTTCTTTATAGCTGAAAATGTGTGAAACATTTTCTGCACCGTGCCTTTACTAGCAATAAAACAGCTTAATGAGAAACCATTTTAATGAGAAAGGTCAGCTACATAAAACATTCCCTCAGACAGGCATGTTTACCAAGTGTAGGTATAAAATGCTTATTTTCAAAATCATTTTAGAAGAATACACATTGATATACATGTGAAATGTTAGAGAAAATACATGAAAACAGGCTATGCTTCCTTCTTCAGTGTCCCTATGTATCAAAGCCTGTGTGTGTCATTGTTTTCAGCTAACGTGTCAATTGTATTTCCAGTAAAAAATACAAGACAGAGGTGTTAAAATCAGAGGAGGCTGAAAAATGGAAATGCAAGCAGTTAGCTCATCCCTCATTCCTCATAAATACAGAGACAGCTAAAAAAAAAGCAGCAAATTACTTAGCAGAGGTAGTGTGCATTTATGGAAAAAGGGCTAAAATGGAAAAAATTATAAAATAAAAGAAAGGTTTGATAATTATAGTGAGCAAAGGTGAAAGGGTGTCAGACTGAGGTGGGAGGGTTCAGGTGGGTGATGATGGCAAAGTGTGGGGGATGAGAGGAGGAGAAAAGATAGCGACTTACTTATTTAAACAAAATGTGTGGATGCTACAGTGCGTGGATTATCACTATCCCTACAGAGCAACATGGTGTGTCATGGAAAGAGTGGAAAAAGTGCCGCAAGCGACAGAGGTTACACATGCGAGCAGGTTTGCAGAGGCACCCAGCTGACTCCCGTATAAGCAGGATGGAAAGGAAGACTCATGCATCATGAGCTGTTTGTCAAACTGTGATTTGCACAGACAAGATGGATAAAACAGTACATATCAAATTGGACACTGAGCTGATTGGAATTGTATTTGTTTTCACTATTGAAACTTTCTGTGTAACAGGGGAGCTCAGGGACTCGCCACATCAGGAAACCTGCTCCTCTTGGGCATACGTGTCAGTTCCTGAGATTGTCACGGTCACATGATGGCCATCTATCCTTGTCATTGGTTTTCAGACTGCAGGGCAGACATAAAGACAGACAACCATTCACGCTCTCATTCACCCCTAGAGTCACCAATTAAACCTAAGCTGCATGTCTTTGGACTGGGAAAGGAAGCCGGAGGACCCGGAGAGATCCCACGCTGACACATGGAGAACATGCAAAGCCTGATTCAAACCCATGACCCTCCTGCTGTGCAGCGAAAGTGCTAACCACTACATCACTGTGCAGCATTAAATGATAAATCTCACTCTTAATGTTTGCTGTGCACCAACTAACACCTGTCAGTGAGGTGAGGTGACACAGTGGGAGATGAGTCAGGCTCACCTGGGTTCAGGTGAGTCCTGCATCCTCAGTATGTTTCATGGCCTGAAGGCTTTGCATCAGTTAATCCACCTTGACATATCGGCAAATCATTTCTCCAGCACTACATGTGCCAATACAAGAAAATCAGCATTCGTGTCACATTTGCTCCTCACATCAGCACATCCTGGCAATATGTTATTTGACTTCCTCTTCTGTATGTGCAGTATAAATATGTGCTACATGCAATAAATGACATGGCTCATAAGGCCAGACTGCTGGTGTGTTTCATTGTGAAGGTCAGAGTGGTGGAGGGGCTGTAACACGGTCATCTTTAATGCCGAAGACTGGAGCCCAATTTATTCGTTTATCATTTCAGGCTAGCAAATGTTGTTGGCTTATTTTCAGTCAAACCTAAACATACTGTATTTGTCACATGTTGATAGTGTTGATAAAATAAAACAAGGTAAATGCTATAAAAACTTTTCACTGAATCTGCAGAATGGTGCAGCCGTTTCAGTTACAACATCTCCAGACTATTTTCCCATATTTGGTGTAATTCAATTGGTATGACTGTCAGTAGAGGATTTTCGAAAAATCTACTCTCTGGATATGTGTAAAGCAGTGGGGGTAAAATCCAGACCTCCAGGCCTTCAGCACCTCAGGGCCAGAGCATCATATTCTCCCCAGGCAGAGGTGTTCTTTCCTGGGAGACAGACAGCCTAATGGAGGGTCATCCATCCGGAGCGTCGGTGCAGTCTGGCTGATCAATAGGACACACACGCACACACACACACAGACACACACACAGACACATTTCTACGGCATATACATTGAGTTCAAATTATACAAGGACACATATCTACGCTGGCAAGCAAAACCACCAGCACATTTGCAAGTTTATGGCCGCAGAGATTTATGCACATATGGCACAAAAACATACATTCACATAAAACCACAAGAAGACAAGAAGAAGACATGCATGCAAAGACACTACAGACCCCAGCATCACGGCTCGGGGAGGACATGTTGAGCCCTCCGTGATCTATCTTCATAGCAGCAGCATCTGCTCTTGTCCCTGTCTGTCTGTACGATGTATGAGTGGGAGGTAATTGCAGTGCACAACACCATCACAGTGACATTAACACATGATGGGGATTAAGTGAAGTCCAATACTGCAGTACCAATATTATCATTCTTTTTTTTCTCTCTCATTCCCTCATATGTTATATCTAAGCATATTTGGTATTTCTTCCTGCCGTTCTCATGTTATTGTTTCATCTTTCCATTTGTTTGCTGCCAGATAAATGCAGTCAGCTGAATTGCTACTTTCATGGACCACTTGCATGATAACTAGCACTATCATAGAGGCTGTCAACAGCTTTTTCAAGATTATTTTTATGGCTTCTCTGCAGTGGGAAAGTGTATGCACAACTTGTATGAATGTCAATAATGCTGCTCTGGTCTCAGACCATTGAGCTCCCAGGACACAGAGTCCAAACACACAGACTGTCCTGGCATGTTTTGTAAAGGATGGTAAGACTAAAGACCAGCTGGCACTGGAATAACAATTTATTTATAATCTTTTTATTCTAATGATTTTCTCAACAAAGGAGATTTACTTCAAGACATTTACTTCAAGTTCAAGCAAATTTAAAGTACAGAAAATGCAGAAAAAGTAAATTAAAGATTAATGAACCCTGTGGGAGTACTTGCTAAATTATCTCAGGGATTACTATTTTAACATACATTAGTGACTGTAATTAAGCACCTTGCCACAAAACTCCAACATGGGTTTGTAACTCATCAAACCGTGTCAGTCATCCCGTGTCTTTATGCCTGTTTTGTCAGAGATTATTTAAAATCCTGTCACATATAATCTGTTGCTCCCCCACCCTGATGACTCATTATTTCGACTAAATGGTATCAAACAAAGGTCACAACAAATAATTATAATCTGATTGCTTTGCTTGTTTCCATACCGGCAACAGTTTTTTTTAGACTAAGATTCATAATAATCCTGTTACATGTAATCCCTCACTCCCCAGTGCTGATGAGTCATCACTTCCATTAAGAAACAGTCACACATATTACACAGCTGTTATCTCCCATAGCCTTTTATCTTGCTTTTGCTCCCAGCTTCTTCTCTTATCTTCATAAAAGCAAGCTTTTATCCAGTGTTTTGCTCAAAGCACTGTCTTGGGGGTAGGGTGGAGTCTGCGTGTGTGGGAGGGTATTCCTCCTACATTTTAACTAGTTTTCATCATTAGCGCCCAGCTTGTGAAGCATGTTTCTCTGTTGTGCACTGGTTAAACGCCATTACCTGTTATGTGATTTTACAATTAGCTTATGTGATCTTGAAGGGAGCAACCTTTTATCCCATTTGTTGTTCATAACATTGTCTTGTTGGCCTCTGTAATCTAATTCCTTGTTCTTATCACATCCTTTGTGTTGCGGGTTGCACTATTTTCTTTCAAAGCTATTTGTTATGACTGGGAGATAAAAATGCTGACTTATTGCGGCGCCTGCTTCTATTCTAAATGCTATTCTTTTCAGCTTTTTCAGCATTGCATTGTAGTCGCTTTAACATCTTTACTACAAGGCTGCTGAAAATGACTGGAAACTTTGCACAGGCCATTTGGTTGGCACTTACCGGTGTGCCTTTCAGAAAGCAACAAGTTTGATCACAGGAGCAACTAAACCCCAGAGTCTGGGAGCGCACAGTGACAAAGCTGACTTATACAAATGTCTGCACTTATTGTAATTCAACAATGTCGGCTGAAAACCTGAAATGTAAATGGTGGAGTGTAAGATCATTACCTGGCACCTTGAGAAATGTATCACTGTCGATGTGGATAACACAATGGGCTACACGGGGTAAAAACCTGCCTCGGGCACTCAGAAACACAATGAACAGTGCAGCCTTTCCTGGTGAAACTATTATTCCTGGATGGTCATTTGGCCAATTCCCAGAATGCAGGTGAATCAGCAGAAAGTTGATAAAATGTGCTTATTCACCCATTACTGTGTCAAAACCTTGTTTTTGTGAAAACATGATAATGTTGAATGATTATTTAAACCTGACCCACGAGCATGTCGACCTAGAACACAGATTCATGGCTGCAATTTCAGTGAAATTAGCCTGCAAAACCACTGACCTATAGGCAAAACACTTCCTGGTTAGTTATAAAACAGTTTAAAAAGTAAATAAATGTACATGAATGCTGGAAATGAAGTAGTTACGAGGGTGATGTTATCCACAGAAGTTATGTAAAAAAAAAAAGTGATTTACAAACGTCAGCAGGTTACGTAAAAAACGTAAGTTACGTAGAAAGTCGATTACTTTTGTTTTCACAGGGGACACAACCCCTGATCTCCTGGGTGAAAGTCCACCATTCGTGTTATTCAACATGCATATAGCAACAGATACAGATATATCTGTAATGGAGAGATATCGGCTGATGATGTCAGCTGACAGATACATCTGTCTTGCTCTGAAGCCTATAAAATGTCTGATAAATGTTCCATGGACACTTTATTGAAAAGTTAAATAAAATGAAAAAGTCTATTACAGGCAAACACATCTTTAGGGTCAAGGTCTCATGCAGCAATACTGATCCCAACTTATGTGGTAAAATATCAGAAGAACCTTGAGAGAATTGGCAGGAATATTAGATGAGAAAGTCATCACCTAATGTTGGTGTTCCCCTGAACAAGGCTGTTAACCTTCAGCTCCTCATTTACTAACAGTTAAACACAGTCGCTGCCAGATGTAGTACAAATATGGATGTGTGAAGCAGGGTGTTACTGAAAAAACAAGCATGGAAATGTAGTTAACTCGAGGATGGATAGAGATTCAAGATATTTTGGATGCACTGAGGTGAATTTCAGCTTTTTAAGTCTGACAGCTTGGATTTTGCTTGTTTTGTTGTTTAATAATCTGCCGTTTACTATTCAAATGTATTAGATCACATTCAGAACAGGTTAGTTGCATCCTGTATGGTAGTTTCTCATATTTCCCCTTCGAATCAGTTACACAGTTTGTGAATATCTGTTGTGTTGACAATGCAGACTGTGAACCTCCTGCAAAAGATACACCAGTGAATTTACCTCGCCGTGTGCAGACATACAGATAATGTGGTAGTTTGATGTACCAACCAGGTGATCCAAATGTCAAGTATTACCAACTTAAAATAAACACTGCATATATTTATTTACAAAATGTTTTATGTCCCCAAGTAGCTGCTGTCGTGTAGTGAAATCACTTGAGTACATGCACGCAGAGATAGGAAGACACACAGACAGACTCAGAGTGCAAAATACCTATGGGGGCGATGAAATCTAACCAGGCATGTAATCTAAAGATTTCTACCAGAGGAATATTCACTTTTCCATCAGTCTGTTGCTTCATCCCTCTGTTATCACTATCCCTCTGCCGTTTATTCCTCCCTCCTTCTGCCTCCGCTCTTGCAGGAGCAGACGCTCTCACTTTCTAAAGTAAACATCACCAGATGGAAATGGACTTATACTGTGTGTGTATGTGTATCATAAGCCATCTTCTGCTGTGTGTGTGTGAGTGTGAGAGAGTTTTTTTTTACTTATTCTGCACCATGCACCTCCCTTTCTCCTTGGATTTCCTTCCTAAAAGCAAATATCCCTTTCCAATACACGGACACACAGTAGCACACACACACACTTTAATGGACCAAAGGGCTCCCATGTGTCCACGGGGGGAAAGCCAATCGTCCCATCGTGGTATTACTGCTTTATCAAAAATGTATGATAGGATATGATACAAAGCAGAACTCATATCTACACCGTTGTGAATTAATCATTTGGTTTTAAGAGCACTCAATAAGTCTGCGAGTGGCTTTAAAATATATTTTATCAATGTTTTCTTTTTCTTTAACTGGCTGGTTGAGTGCCTTTGACATAATATGCCTCTCTCTAACATCCCTGCATCTTCATCCCTCTTTCTCTGATTCTTTTTAATTCAATCTTTTCTTTTATCATCTTTTTCTGCCCCCTCTGTCTGTCCATCCATCAATTCAGCACCCCTCTCTATCTCCTTTTGGAGCAGCAGCTATGACTTAGTAAACACTGGTCTAATCATGCTGCCCTTCCAGAAGTCCGATTGCCAGCTTCCGTTTTGAAATATCATCAATATTTAATTAAGTGATTATCTCTTTAGGACACAACACAGATAGGAAAAAGGAAAGAGGCTTAAAAGTTGGCTCCAGTTCATGGATAATCCTCTTGTCAAAATGGCCACCCCCGCAGTGGTGTTACTGTCCACCCACCTGACCAAACTAAAGTCGTACAGATAAAAAAAAAAAAAAGATGGTGGAACAATAGGACCCGAATGTGTTTATTGAATTGGGGTTTTTGTCCTGCTGGGCCTCTGCTTCCAATCTAGCTTCTTTCTGCTCCACCTCGAGGATTCTGCTTGGAAATGTACACTGTACAATGTATGTCACTCTGAAAAGTGTAGACAGAAAATACCTCCACACTCGACACATGATAACTTATTTATTTATTGGAACAAATAAACAAATTTGGTTTTGTGACCCACCAGAGGCTGAGAGACTCTCACCAGTCAGTTTACTTTTTAAGTTGATTTATTACCAACATATCTAGGACCACTTTTATCAGCAGTTGTATGTTTTAGTCTCTACTTATTGCTTTTGATGGTATAAATGTTGGGAAAAAACTTCAGTTCACCACATAAACAAACTAGAAAAGCACTCGGAGAGCGCAGACCTCCGCCAAGGCAACACACCGTGTCCACTTCTCTCTTCAACCAAATGAATTTACTTGAAGTGGATGTTATTCTCCAAATGTATCCGTCTGAAGAGACATGTTGTTTTGGGCCTAGACCTTACATTCCCACGTTATAACAGATTTATTCTTTAACAGTAATTTGTAACTGAAATAAAAGGTACATTCGTTAAATGTGAAGGGCACAAACAACTCCATCTCAATCTGAGACTGATTGACAGTGAGAAGTAACAGTTGCAGTACATTTCAGAACGTATAGTACACAGAACAATCAGAAAAAGCAGAAAAGGTAAGAACACAATGTGGCACAAAGAACCAGAACAAGGACAATATCATCTGCAAACAAACAAAGAGTTTTTAGTAACCTTTCAGAGAAAAATACTCCCAAGATACAATATTGAGTATCTTGAACAGAAGACATTGCATGATTCATTCTTTCAGAGACCACGTGGCCTTCATCCAAACATTGAACACAGCTTTCACTCTGATCATAAAGGAATATACTGATAAGAGCCTTGACCTTGCTTGGCAAACATACAGATCGCTCCTGAATGGTGAGGCTTGATCGTATGGATCACAGGCTTTCTTCGAAGGAAGCTGAGACGTGTGATTATTTAATGACCGGAGAACATCCTTGAGCCGCTCTTAAATGTTTAAAGCTGAAGTTATCCGTTGTTACATCCTCGAGGTGCTGCACAATATTACCCACAAGTGTTCAGTTACAGACTGAAATTGTAGCTTTTGTTGGAGGCCATTAGGCACTCACAGTGAACTATCAGTAGGCAAAAAAGATCTATTTAACCTGATTTGATTTTAATAACAGGCCTTTGTAAGGAACATCCCAGGCAGACCACTAATGCTAGTATTTTAAAAGCCAGTAGCCAAGGTTTGCCATTGCAGACTCACTGTTAGTTTCACAGTGAGGCATCAGGGCGTTTGCTGGGTAACTTGATACTCAACGGTAGACTGTTGAACTCCTACTGATAGAAATATGAAGGGCATAGATGCACATTTTTCAGCAAACAACAGTGATGCATTCAATATTTAACATTTTAAGTGTGCAACTTTCATTAAAGCCGACATCTGCAAAGTGAGCCGTTGTTTGTGTTTATTTTAGCAGCAGTTCGGTCAACAACTTTTTGCTGCTCTGCCTCAGCTAAACTCCATTAAGAGCCTATTGCTTTAAGAGTCTCCACTGCTGGGGAAGCTCCTGTACAGTGGGGCTCCCATTAAGACGCACTACTATTATATCTCTGTTGTTGTTGGAAGTGATAAATCAGCAGCTCTGAATAATTTACCAGCATGGAGGAGGAGAGAGATGAGAGATTTAAAGGTACTACACAGACAACGGAAAGCTCTCATTTGTTTGCCTCTCTCTCTCCCGTTCCCTCGCTCGCTTCTCCGATCACTTTCTATGTCCCCATCTGTCTCCATATCTTCTCTCTATTTCCCTCTCCAACTGGCTTTGGGAAGCAATCACACTGCTAGTCCGAAACACACACATATACACACAAACCTCTCTCTCTACTGTGGAATCATACATCACTATGGACGGGGACGTTATCGAGCTAAGCTTTGATTTGTCATGTATCAAGCTTAGGTGTTATCTTAATTATGTTCCCAGGTGTTTGCAATTGACAAAGCTTATCTATTGATAGAGATTGCTTGATAAGGAGTATCAAAGGTTTGATAAAGATGATGGTGAAATCTGTACTAACCTCTCTGTAAGTGGTTGCTTCCTATCTGAGCTGCATGAGGTGTGATATTCCTCACACCACAGCTCTTCTCATGTTCTGCCCAAACCTTAGAATTTCCAAAAGGTCAACCTTTCAGGATCTGAATCTCTTCTGAAATAGTCAGACCTTTGCCGACTGTTTATTCTTAGTGCATCAGAAAGGTCTCGCTGAAGATGACAGACAGAATCATCCAGGAGAGTTTTTTTCTTTATTTCTTCAATTTATATGCAGACCAATATTTAAAGGAATGTCAAAGTAAATGTGCTGGGGTTTATGCACTAAACACAGAGATGCTGACACACTCACTGTATAAGTGAATGACCTGAAAGCCTTCAAATGTAAATGTAGCATGTGGGCAGCATGAAATGAACAGGTTGTGGTTTAATGAAGGGGTGGAAGTAATCTATCACTTCAGACCCTTCAGCTCAGGAGTGGAAGCAAGGATCACTTAACGCCTGTGGAACATCACTTGAGTCAGACTATTAGCTTCAGGAGGTCATGTTTTTAGTTCTGTTTGTCTATTTGTTAGCAGGATTATGGAAAAACTGCTCGCCTGATTGATATGAAACTTGGTGGAAGGGTGTAGCATAAACCAATGAAGAGCTCATTAAAATTTGGAGGCGATGCGAATAATGGGGCGGATACTATTTATTATTCGCTTTCGTTAACTTTGTGAGAATTAAATTATATATATTGCAGTACTATAATAAACTAAAATCTACCCCATAGTATTTAAAGCAACTAAAATGGACACCAACTACAGGATTAATATGCTTCTATATTAAGGTTAAAATGTAAAAACAGAATAATGTAATATATTAAATAAGATAACAGTTTAAAAGCAGCCATTCTGCAGAATTTCACATTTGTTGCTTTACTATCATTTTTGATGCTTTCAGTACATTTTACCAATTACACTTTTGAATTCAAGACTTGCAATGGAGCATTATTAGACAAGGCTATTGCACATTTTACTTAAACAATCTGAGAACCTTTCATCAATGTTTACAACCAGCAAAGACATAAATTACAAATAAAAGTTAAGCCAGGTTATTTAAAAAAAAACAAACAACAACAACCATCTTTGCAAATATTGAAAGTTTACAAGTTTGAGTTCTAAAAGCAGCCTCACAGAAGTCTTTCTGTCAATAACAAATATAAAGTAAAAACACACTGGTGTAAACAACATGAAGATAAAGATAATTGCGTAAAATGAATCGACGTGTCAGAGGCTAAATGTGCTTGTTGTGAACGTGTGTCTTTACATCTGTTTGTAGGATCTGTTTCTAAATTTAGGAGTCTGCTCTAATCAAATCAGAGCCGCAGGTTCACTATTCTGTGCACTTCTTTAAAAACACAGCAACTCATTTACTTCAGAAAACTTCTCTGTGTGTAATTAGCCATGAAAAGCAGGGTGCCGAATCGGGACATTGTAAATTACAATTATAGTCACTCATCATGTCATTTCTTAAAACCAAAACAGTAATCTTATATTTTTCTTCCCCAGAGACAGAATATAAATATCTGTTTCTCATGGTTTTCAGGTAAAGTAAAATGTTTGTTTTGATATTTAGCATAAAGATCCACTTTGATAGATTTATTTGAAAGGTTTTCCTCAGTTTCACTGAATTCTGTGCAGCTCGGTAGATCGGGGAAGACACTAACACTGCTGGGGTTTTAGAGGATGACTCCCTCTGGGGCCACCCGTGCTGATGAGTGGATGCATTTATGGGAGTGTAAGGCACTTTGTATAAAAGCATCCGCCAAATGGTATTTGTTAGTTATCTGAATGTCCGCTGTGCTGCTTTATCAGCTGCATGAAGCCTCGACTCAGCTCTGTTTAAACAGAGTCATGTCTGAGTGGTTAGTTTTATCAGAGGCGCGAGGTTGTGATGTCCACGTGTGAGCCATCTTTGTTTCAAAACTAGGTCAGTACATGAGACTTTAAATAGCCCAGTGGATGCCGTTTAGTATCAAAATCACCTGCTTCATGATATTTCTTGGACTTGTCTGTATCCAGCCACTCAGACATTTGGAGTTGCTAGTCTTTAAACTGTTCATGTGCTGATCGCATGTTTGTTATAAGCAACTGGTTGCTACAAGCTGAGCTTTGAGGAATCCATGTATAGTTATAGTCAGGATATAGTGGAAAATAATTGAAGATGAATGCAAAATGGGCTGAACTGAAGTGAAACCTGTTACTTTTTGGGGACTTATCAAGCTCAGTTTCAGTAGCAAACTCACCATAAAGGGCAGACCCATCCTTTTTGTGTTCTGTGGATGTTTTTATATAGTTTTATTCAGATGCCGAACTCCACGTTATTAGGGGACTAGATGATGATGCTGCTACATATATTTTGTAATCCACAGTCAGTCTAGTACCCGTTGCAGTTGGTTCATTCCTTGTTTGGAGAAGGAAACTTTGGGCACCGAGAAGTACTGCTGTGGATGCCACCTTTCCCTTTACAACGGGGAACTGAAACCTTTATGTGTGCCTTCTTTATGCCACCAGACTCCATTGACAATAATAACAAGTTTACCTCACAGAAGAAGAGAAAAGAGTAGTTGCTCTGATGTTGTTACTACCTTGTTTGATTGCACAGCAGTATATTCTGTGCCATGATTTCCAAACTTAGCTCAAATAATGGTGACTCAGCTACTGTGGTAACCTATGTCACTGCTTTTTGCTGAGGCTGAGTGGGTGTTTCTATTTCAAAAACTGTGAAAGAACACCTATGGAGGAGGCCTTTAATCTAGACTGATGGAGCAGAATCTTTCCACTCCTAGTTTAGATTCTGCTTCATATTGATTGTTTATGAAATGAATGTTGTGGTATGTTTAATTAAATCCAGGTTGGGATGTTCACACTGTAAACTGTTTTTTTCACAGGATACACATTTGATTAGCCTCTAAAATCATTGCAGAACTTTTCTCTGCATTTCCTTAAACATTTTTCTGCAGCAGCCTGATGACCAATCATTGCTGTTATCTCTGCAGCACTGACATATTTACATTTTTGAGGAGGTGCACGTTGAGCTGCACACAGCGTCTGCTATAGCATGCCACAGACGCTACATTTGTTCAGATAGAGGAACAGATGCACACGACCTCTGATGCCTGCATTCATACACATAAGCCCATGTCTCACAGTTACTCTGCATGGGTCTGTGGAAATGCTCCTGTGTAATGAAGCAGAAACTTTAATAAGGACTTTACAAGGCAGATCTGATTCTCCTTCTCTCCCTCATGCTGCCTCTCTCACTCACGCATACCTGCACACGCCATTTAATTTAAATCCCACCCAGGTTGAGCGGTCAAGGGGGAGGCGAGAGAGGAGGGGGAGGAACATGTAATGAATATTGGGACATATATTAACTGTCACAATGGGACGTCCACTTTCACGTTTTCATTTTCTCGCTCGCTTTTCTTCGGGGTCGCTCAGCCCTTCGCCCTCCCTCTGAGCTATAGCTGCTCGTCTGCCTTTGACTCATATGGCTCTCATACACACGAGAACACTGGTAGAGAGAGGAGGAAAGAGAGGGAAACATAACGGCAAAAATAGGTAATCTTGCAAGTATTGTACTTAAACACAAATTTGAGGTACTTTTATGTAACTTTATACTTCAACTCCTCTACATTTTGAGGCAGATATTGCACCTTTTAATCCCCTACATTTATCTGACAGCTTTAGTTGCTTTTCAGCATGAGATTTAATGTAAAAATATGATAGATTTAAAGTGATCAAACATTTTTTTTAATTAATCCTCATAACAGTATATTAAGTAGGTAAAATGAGCCCTTCTGCATATTGAATACTTTTACCTTTGATACTTTAAGTACCATTTTGTGCTTTTACTTAAGTAATCTGACTACTTTTTCTGCAACTTGCAAGGACTGATCATATTGTATAACTGAAATGATAAAAACGTGTCGTTTCAAGTGTCAGTACCCAATTAAAAAACTGCAAAAACAATGTCCACCTTGCTGCAAAACCACAGACCTCACTATATATCATGATGCTTTTACAGCCCTATAGAAACTGTTCACTGCATGTCTTTAGATTATCTGACTCGGGAAAGAGATGTTGAATTTTTAAATAGAATTTGCAGCACACACACTTCAGCTATCTGAGCAATGGATCTGTCAATACCCGGTAGAATAAAGCCAAAACTATGTGTACGTTAAGGTAGAATGGCTGAAATATAATTTGTTATTTCCCGATATTGTCGAAAGTGTCGTGCTCCTCTGGGTCACCATCTGCACATTCTTGGTGGGAATAAGCGAGCCACACAGAGAGCGGGAGCGCGAGGAGAAAAAGAAACACAGTTGTGGAAGGATTGTAACCACAGCAGGGGCACTTGTCTGCCATCTCTCACTGAGACAACCTATAAGAGAGATCAGGGGAGGTGGAGGAGGAGAAACGCAGGGGTGGAGGGAGCCAGCGAGGAGAGGGTTTTCTTGAAGCTCAGCGGAGCGTTGATGTGTCTCCGTCCAGCTGAGAGCAAAGAGATAGAGAAGCTATCTGCTGTAGCAGGGGGTCTGCATGCAGGAGAAACAAACGGCGAGGACAGAGGGATGGAGGGTAGAGCTAAGGTGAAGAGAGAGCTGGCGTCATATCAGCGTGGTGATGAAGACCAACAGAGACAAAATGAGGGATTAAGAGGAGACCGCTGTGATAATAATTGCTATCATCATTACTTTTTGTTTTGCTGTTGCAGTGTGGCCCCTGAAGCTGTGCCAGGCAGGATTTTTATCAGAAATCACACCTGTGCAGTCGGACTAAAACGAGTCACTTGGTCAACATTTCATACAAAGAAAGCTGAAATTAAATCTCAAAGGGTATGCTTTGAAACCCTTTTTCTGGTGTCATTTAGGGCAAAAAATGTTGTGTTTAGTTGCCATAAAAGACAGTTTAAACAGTAAATAAATGCACGTAAATGCTACTACTATGTCACAAAGATGGAGGACAGTCTAAAATGTAAATATGAGTCGTTTTTTGCTGCGTTTTTGAGGGGAGACTGGTCTCTAAATTTCACTGTTTCTGCATCGTTACGTAAAAACATTTTTTTTGTGACAACATGGACCTAACTTTGTGTGCTGCGATTAAGTATATGTTGTGAACCTCCCCATTATTAAAACATGCAGATTACACATCCTGAATGGGCCCTCTATTCTTCATATTAAACATTAATAGAGAGGAGAGAAGAAGGGAGGAGAGGAGGGAGGGGATATGATGGCAGGGGAGGAAAGGACGGATCTCTTGGTTTTAAATACAAGACCTAGAAGTTACATTAGAGCTATCAATAAATCAAGAAATAAGAAACGTTGAGAAATCAAGGAAAGGAGGTATGCAACCTGTATTTTTCTCAGAGCTTTAGTTTCAGCAGCTGAAAATAGCCGCAGCTCTCTGAAAAGATTTGTTTCTTACTGCACCTTTGACTTCTGCAGTCTTAATATTTTCACTGCTTTCTCCTTCTGTGTCTGTTGTTGAAATGATCATTTGAACTTTAGCTGTGCCGCGGCAATGCAATTGCATATTTATCATTAAAAAAGATAAAACAATTGGACATTTGCTGTGCCATTATTACAAACAAATCTAATTACGTCTCGTCCGCCTTGTAATGCATGGGTAAGCCCACATTCAATTAGCAAGGCTTCATGCTTTATTTTAGGAGGTCTTAATTATTTATGTCATCTTATAATGAGCTTCCCTATTCTCATGGCTAAACATCTTTTATTATTATTACTATAACTGTTTTCTCGTGACACATCAAAAGTTGATTTACAGTGTTTTTGTCTGGAGTTTAAAACCGTTCAGTGATGTCTTTAATCTCACAGAAAGTCTGCAAAGTTGGCTTAAGGACATAAAGTGAACATTTGTTCTGGATGAAAGATGATTTTCATGACGTTTTTTTCCTGTGATGTTGATATTACATCAGTACAGTGAAGTGGCTGAGAGGTAAAGGTCTTTTTCTTCTGTCCTCTTACAGTTTCTCTCACAATTTTATATACGAACAGTATTTCCTATTTATTGCTAAGTGACCTTATAGTGCTAGCCGTATAAAACCTAGCAAACTCTCTTTAACTTGTCTGCTATACTGGTGACCTTGTTTTATTGGCATTATAGTGCATCTATTTTTAACCTTTTGAGATGAAGTCCTCTGTGGCCTGCTTAAGTTTTAACCAGTAAAAGGGCAGTTGATGGCTTAATGGAGTGAACCAAGAAGGGCAGCGGAGAGTGTGTGGCGGTCAGCCTGTCGGAGAAAAACCTCAGCTGATGATGTCTTTTTTTGGCTCCACTTTCACAGTTATTTTAATTTAAAGTACACCTTTACAAAGACAGAGAGGCAGAGAGATATCTCAGTCACATTAAGGATCCCAGGTGAGACATTTTATAACTGTACAGCATAAGGTGGCAAGTTTTTTTCCAGTCTTATTCTGTCACTTTTCATCGCTAACACTCCGAGGTGATTCTCTCAAAAACTTTTTTTCTCTCTGTCTCTCCTCTACCTTTTATCATATACACCTACAAGTCTCTTTAACTTCTCTGAGCTCCAGTGGGCTTTGCTGTAAATCTAACATCCTGGTTTCTATTTAGGTAAATATGTATAAACGTATGGGGTAGGGTTGCCTATATTACGCTGCAGAAACTGTGACATTTAGAGTGTGGTCTCCCCTCAAAAACTACAATATGGGCTGTTTGCACAGGCAGCAAATACGACTCATAGTAATGTTTTAGACTCCTTCCATTTAGCTGCTTCACTTCTGGCATTTACATACACTTATTTTGCTGTTTAAACTGTCTCTTTTAACGCCTAACCAAGACGTTTTTGCCCTAAATCAGTGGTGGTGTGTTGCATAAATCCACAGAAACTTCAGCTTTTTTTACAGCCATGAACCATACAAGTATGTATAATGACTTGTGTGCTACTTTTAGCACACTTTGCTGTAGGGTGAGCCACGAAAAACACTCATATGTCTCATTTTGATCAACTTTCACATGTGTCTTATGGTTGGTATTGACAAACGGTCCATTCTGTCATCTAAGTATTACCTCCGCTGAAAAAGCTTTTTGAAAGATCACCAACAAGTGGATTAATAGCAAAGATAGGATGATGATTTTTGTCCATCCTGCAACTATTCTCCACTCTCCCTGTATATATGTCTATTTTGTTCTTTTGTTCAGCTGTAATGGCCTTCTGTAGCTTTGCACATTTAATGTGTATCTCCTTGCAGAGAAACATATTCACTACCATTAAATCATGAGTGTGTGTGCTTTTACACACAATCTATGAGTGTCTTTCTGATGAAAGAATGATTTATAAAGCAGAAATAAATGGTACATTTTCAGTAGCAACAGCCACTCTATAAGGTTTTTTTTTAGATGACTGGAAAAGGTTGAAATGATTGGGTGTGTAGCTGAAATTCACTTTAGGTGTAAGGCTTAAATATCACCCACTGTCTCCTCAATATCTAAGCTGGTGTTACATATACATACATAAATACAGAAGGAGAAACGTGCATCTTTCCTAATTCTGTAGGTACACAGAATCGAGCTATGTGGTGGTGAGAAGAGGAAGAGTTTGTGCTTTTTCTCAAAATGCCTCGAAAATAAATGTCCAGCTGATGAAAACATCTGAAGCTGTTTCCCAGCTGAGGATGATTAAAGGCTGATGTTTTTCAGCACCCTAGTCTGTACATTGACCAGTGGCAGACAGTCTACCACAAGCAAAGAATGATTCACATTTCAGTTTAGAGAAAACAGAGAAATCACAAAAAAAGCAGAATACAAATGTGTGAAAATAAGAAAAAATAAATGGATAAATAAATAAGAAATTCAAAGCAAATACAAAAAGAAAACATCAGAAAGACAAGCAATGAAACATCTGACTTACCAAAACAGGAAACAGAAGGAAACATTGTGTGAAAGTTAAAACAACACGTTGCACATGTTAAAGTTTCAAGAAATAGCCAAACCAGTGGTGATACATTTTTAAATACCAAAGAAGATTAATGAAGTTCAACAGCAAACTTCGACACAACTTTCAGGTTGATTGAAAGTATTAGAGACTGGAGGTTTGTATCTGACAGAAACAATGCACGTTTTCTCTTTCAACAGCCTCTTCTTGTCCTTCATAGCACACATGCTTTACATCAGAAGACACTTTTTCTTTTCCATAGAGAGCATCTTGTTTTCTCGATAACCTTGTCTTGAATAGAGCAGTATAAGCACTCTGAGCAACAAGCAGAACAGGAGAGAAAACAGGGTCAGAAGAGAGAAGTGACAGTTAGTATTCACAGTCAGACTTAATGTTGCACACAGGATCTACTTTGATTAAAAAACGAAATAAAAACGATTGAGTTTTGTTTGAAAACTGGACACGACCTGCAATCCAAGTTTATTGTCTAAATAAATAATGATTTAAAACAATTAAATCCCAGAATTTAATTATAATGTTTTCAATCGTAATTAAGTAATAAATACACTTATAATGAATAACCATACTGTAATGGTTGCAGCAATAAAGTTTAATTAAATTCCAAAATTGAGAAATACTTCAAATTGAGTCATAAATATACATATAAATAAGTAAAAAATAAATACAGATTTATTTAAAACACTTAAATCCCAGAATTGAAAAATACATCAAATTAAAATAAATATATAAATAAATAAATACAATTAAAGAAGAAAGCCTGCATCAAAATACAAGTATGAGGAAAATTTGATAAATGTTACAATAAATCAGCAACTCTGTTTCCCTTTCACTGTCATCAGACAGACTTTTTCCCATGAGAAAAGTGATATTTTAAAATGAGATCTCCTGATACTAATTTGATGCATTCATAAATCGAATATGAATGACAGTTAATGTCCCACTTCCGCTGATCCTCTGTTGGACATGTGACTTTGTTCTCAGGACAGAGGCAGCTTGTTCTCACGGTCAAGATCTCCAATGTGACACCAATCAGAACAGCAGCCAGACTCACTTCACTGCTGAAGTGGCTTTGATCCACTTTTGATATGATCCTGTCTTGGGAAAAAAAAAGACACAGTGGGGCTAATTCAAGGACTGTGGATGTCGTGTGGTGGATTTAGAATGTATTTTTTCAGCATTGCAAATCTTTAATGGTGGTAAGATAATAAATGTGTAAACTATTCATTCCTCACAGTCTTGACTAGTGGTGTGCACAGACTTTTTGAAGGGCAGGCGCTAAAAGAAAAATAAGGGCACTTCAGGCGTGTTTTGCCTCCCAAGAGGGCAGTTTAGGCACGTTTTGCCTCCCAAGAGGGCAATTTAGAGTGTGTTTTTCAACTATTGGGCAATTAAAGGGTGAAACTGCCCCCCCT
>CAFUXE010000734.1:833323-865714 GCA_903364295.1 Serranus cabrilla
CACACACACACACACACACACATGCTGTGTGTCATGTCTGGTGCAGTGTGACTGGTTGTCTGTCATGGTAACTGGCAGATCATTAGCCAGCTAGCAAGCCACAAAATTAACATCCCGTGACACAAACATGCGGACACGCGCACACTAAACACAAACCAACACACACACTGACGGGAACAGATGCATGACAACACACACACACACATGCTACAAGGCATGTGACAGTTATTAGTGTGAGGAGAGAAACATGACGGCAGAAAACACTTGCTTGTAAACATACACACACAGTTTCTGAGCCTGTACATATTCAACATAAAATTCATATTTAATGCAAGAAATTATTGCAGCACAGAAAAAAAGTCCCACAAAATCATTAAAGATTTAAAATAATTTACTCTGCAAGGCTAATGTGAAAAGTGAGCTTTGAAAACACTTGCACAACAAAATTACTTTTCCCCTCTCGCTCGTTCTGTCGTCTCCGCTCCGGCTCGGTCTTATGCACCGATCACCCTCAAAGACATGAAAAATTAATGGATTCCTGAAACATTTAGAAACCTATAAAGTTTACTTTTTCCAGGTTCAAGGTGTCTGTGTGGCTTTGACCTGAAGGGCCACCCCAGTTTGAGCCACACATTTTAACATCCAGGATCCGTGAGAAGCATTTATTCAGCATTATTATCTAGTCACACTAGAAAACTCCCCATGGTTTGTTACTAGAATCAATATAAAATTCATATATTAATTTGTGCCTGTATCTGTTAATTATGGAAAAAAAACTATTTGTGTTACTAACATATCAGTTGTCACACATTTATAAGAACAGCAGAACATGAAATACTTTAATTGGGTATAATACAATTATAACACAAAAACAGTTGCTGAGATGGAAGATTTTTTTTTGTAGAACATATTTTTCATTTCCAAAGTTGCTGAAAGATGTTTGGCAGGTATGACCTTCCGCTGAAAAACAAAACCCTGAGGAAAATAAACACCTCTGCATCTGCCACAGAAAGAGACAGTTTGGTGTGTGATTTATATTGTTTGGGGGGGAAAAAGGCTTATGCAACCAATTCGGAGTTATCCATCCATCGATTTGGGCTGCGTGCCTCCAGGTGATGGTGGCAGGAGACACGTCGTTCAGCTGCTCTGTGGTGCAGGTAGCATGGGGTATTTTAAGTGTGCCTGTGGCATGTTATGGAGGTCTTTACGTAATTGAATATACATTGTATTGTTATGATCAGGTGTATCATATTTTACAGAAACGTAATACAGAAAGGTTCTTATATCCTACAAAGTATGACCATTTGAAATATGTGTCGGTGCCGAGCCTGAGCCAGAATCGATGGAGAATAATAATAAGAGTCGCCGAGCAGGAGCCTGCTGGACAAGAGTAAATCTTGGACAACCTTCAGGAAATAAAAGGCTGCAGAAAAACACCAAGCTGGACTTCTCACTGTTGGCTAATATTATCTGGCTTTCTACATTTTGCGTTGTTGCGCCTGCTTAATGTTTGGTTAGCAAAGTAATCTGCTAGTTTTTTATCACAAGGAATATACAGGAGGCTGCAAAAGTAGGTAATGAAAAACTAAACATGCGCACAAAACGTATTTTGTTGATTAAACAAACATATTAATAATAAACATATTGATCCCTCAAATATTCAAACTATTCAAGCATCCTGGCACCACTGTTATAATCCTGGTAATACTGGAATAATCCTTACTGTATATCTACTTTTGCAGCCCCCTGTATTAATTAGACTCAACATATATCTTTATCAATACATTCATGTTTGTGGTGCTAAGTTTATTAGGTACATTTATTTAATTTGCGGTTTGTGTTTCAGTTGCAATAGTTTGATGTATAACCGACTGCTTGGCTGAAAAACTGCCTAATTGAACGGCTGCTTGCTGACTGATTATATAGCTGACAGTTTTTTCCAAATCAACCACCCAGGAGAGGATTACATCGGATCACTCTCTCGCTCCCTCCTTGTCTAACTGCCTCCATCTTTTTACCTCCTATAGTCCATCAGTTCAGATCCTCCACTGCTCGCTACATTCCCTTTCAGACTTCTCTCACCCTCCACCTCCAAACCTCCACTTGTCTCCGTCTCTGTTCTCCTCAAACCTACCTCTTTCTCAACTCTGAATCTCAGTATTCGCTCCCCTTCTTGATTTATTTTCTGTCCCTTTCATTTCACCTCCGTGTCCCTCTCTGCTTATTTCCCTCGATTTGCTATTTGTCAGAATCTCCCACAAAATACAGCAAGATCTCACAAACCTTGAGAGAAAATCCTTGCAGACTTTTTTTTCCCGATGTTTTTGTGTTGGTGTTTTTGTAAAGCACAAAAGCAGGAAAAGTCTTGCTTAAAGAAAGCAATTTTGACTGGTAGATATCTACTTCAAAGCTGCTGCTGAAAGCGCTCCTGCGATGACTTATGAGAAATGCTGGTTTGTACTGGGATTACTGCTGGTAAACTCTGAGATTGTTTGCTCTGCCAGCCAATTTGGCAGGTAATAAACATGTCTTTTGACATGCATTTGGCAGTTGCATTGTAAACACTGTCTTGTAAATGCAATAAGCCACAGCAGAATTTGTTTATATTCTGTACTCTGCATCTAACTTCTGAAAAGTAAGCCTGTCTGCATCCTTGTCCAAGTTTGTCTCACACAGTTTGCTATAGTAGCCGAATATTGTCATATTCAGGACAGGTTAGCAGACTTGGTATATGCTGCATGTATTTCTTTTTCTCTGCCAGAACTTTAATCCTTAATGCACAAAACCCAAAGGACACAAAGTCATATTCAAACATTTGCATGCACCCCACATTTGAGTTGTACATTAGTCTTCACCTTTGTTAGCTGTGGTGGAAACGGCTTTGTCTGCAGCCTTTCACAGCACAGACAATTTACCTGGACCTTGAGGAATAAAAGCACACAGCACCCAGTGTTTAATTACTGTACCATTCAAGCACAACTCGTATTTTCTACTATGCAGCGCTTTTATAGCACTCAAGCAAAAATATATAACCATATGCTACACTACTCAAGCTGCTGCTGCACCTGTATTCTGGCAATAAGGCTCATTAAAACTCCTAAATTCACTTTACTATGTTTTGCATAATTATTTTATGCATTATTTTTCTTGCAGTGTAGTATGAGAGTGTCCAAGATACTGTGGCAAAGCATCGTAGGGTCGTGGGTCATGCAAGACATGGTACATTTCTCTGAATGTTTGTTAAAATGTCTGTTTTCAAACATTCAAAAGTAAAAAGAAGCAAAAATCAAAAACGAAGGAGAGAAAAGGGAGAAAGACATTAAGACAGTGAATAAAATCCTAAAAGAAAGACTTGAGCAGGGAAAACAATGACAGAAACACAGAGATGAAACTCCTCCAATCATCCCCCCTGTTGCATCAAAGACAGACCAAACAAAATCACCTGGATTCCTCCTTTGTTCCACTGAGCCCTGCTGACTTAGAAACCGCTGTTGCTGCTGCCGTGATAGACTTCAAGGAAATAACCCGTCATTTTCCACTCAGCAAAATCATCCATTACGCTCCAAATCGAAAGCACCAGGCTTTATCTGTCTCAAAGACGCAGAGAGAGGAAGGCATAGGGAGAGATAGCGGGGGAGAAAATTCAAATATATTAAAATATGCCGGAGAAACAAAGAGAGTGCATGAGGGAGGCAGTGGGTTGCAAAAATCAAATCAAAAACTCAATTGAGTGGCACAACAGATAGATATACAGATATAATTTGGCTGATTTGGTTTTGAGTCATCTGTAATTTTGTCCTATCACTCACAGAAACTATGGAGCTATCAACAGGCCTGGTGGGTTGCAGTGATGCAATTGTTTGATGCTGCTCCTCTTGCTATTCATATTCCTCTGAATGGGTGGGAGGAAGAATTAATAATCACAGATGCCATTTGGTGGACATGTTTTCTAAAGTCCTACAGGGTAAAATCAGTGTACAGTTTTAGCAAGACAGTCATTATCCTGACTGTATGCCATACCTAAAATATGTTGCGCGAAATAGATATAGGAACAGAAACTCTAATAGTTTAAGTGATAGAACAGCAACACATGTATTGCATATGCACTTTATAGGTTTATATTTAATGCAAAAATTGCATGTATACATACTGTAGCATTCTAACCTGGTAACAACCAAACACCAAGCCTGCTTATCAATAGGATGTCCTCTTGCACACAGGCCAGCATGCAATCCGACCTGCACTTAGCATTTAGTGGACAGAAACATGTCAAAATGAATGTATATTTCCTTAGTGTTGATTGGTAACATGTTCACCATAACAGCAAGCAATGGATGTGGGATAAATCTCACTGTTTCACTTGTTTATTTCATTGTACCCTCTGAACCCCACTAAAAGGTATGTTTTCTTTTAAAAAATAACCAAAAAATACACTATTTATCGCAGAAAGAAATGGGCATTATCGGTGGTATTTCAACTTTCTGATGGTCCTTGAATGCATCATAGTTTTGAATGTTCAATTAGAAAAAGTACCCAAAAAGAAGCTTATAATTGTTTTAAAAATGTTGTGTTTTAGATTCAGATTCGGCTTAAATACCACAATGAAATACAAGACAACAGTGAGCCAATTGTAAAAGGAACAAAAAACGCCCTTAAACAGCTTTGGCTTCCGAGGGTTAATATAAAAAAAGGAGATAGACTGTAATTGTGGTGATTTTAACCCAAGCTGGGGAGCTATATGGCATGACATTCTCCCTCTCTCAACCCCCTATTTTGCAGTCTTTCCTCACATCCCTCATCTCTCCGTCGCTCTTATATACAGAAAATGCCACATAAAATAACCTTTAAAAAAGCTGTGGCTGACCTCCATCCCCCACTGGTTTGGTGTGTTGAGGTTTACTGTTTGTGTGAATAGTGAATATTGACATTTTTACCCAACTAGGGACTAATGTGTTGTTGAATCTATTTATGTCCTGGAACCCCTGTGTTTACGGACACACACACACACACACACACACACATTCACACAAACCTAAAGAAGCACACAAATATACACATAACCACACAGACACTCAGATAAACACCATACATGTTCATATATTGCACCACTATTGAAATACACAAAACATTCATATGTGCAAAAATACACTCACAAACGTGCACATGCACATGCACAAAAACACAACTAAATATGCACACACAGAACTCAGCCTCCCTCCTTTTATTCAGGTGTGTGTTTGGGGATCTGATCAGAATTTCAATCCTTCTCCGCAGACACAGAGAGTGATTGACGGCTGTCGTTTCTTTTATTTTTTCATTCCCCTCTCACTTTGCTATTCCCCAGCTGTCTCTCTTTTCACACATCGCCCTCCTCTCCCTCCATCTGTCTGTGTTTCTGGCTGTCTGTCTCACTGCCTGTCTTGTCCTCTCTCTCTTGTCGTCCTCCCTGCTTAATATGCTTCGTTGTCTACCACAGAGCGGGCTCAGTGTTTTGTGAAATTACTCACTCGCTGTGCGTGTTGTCTTTGTAGTGTCAAAGAGTTTGTGAAAGTAATATGAGTCTGTAGAATCGTGCACATGAGTGTTTAACTACATGCAGTGGTGTGCACAGGGGGCAGCCGCCCCCCCTGGTGGCCCATTTGTTGAAAATCGCACTCTAAAGTATCCTCTTGGGAGACAAAACGCGCTCTAAAGTCCCCTCTTGGGAGACAAAACGCGCTCTAAATGAGGTAAAATGTGTTCTAGTGTCCTCTTGGGAGACAAAACGCGCTCTAAGCTACCCTCTTTAGTGTAGAGAATGCGCTGTATGTGCCCTTTTTTTTTTCTTTCGCCCCTGTCCTTCAAAAAGTCTGTACACGCCCCTGACGACACGTCAGATCCACATATTGCAGTTCTGCGATAGCAGACCGTGCTTGCAAAGAAATAAGCCATTGCTTTGAAAATAACAAAACCAACACAGCAGATTTTCCTGCTTGATTATAAAAGCTTTAAAAACTCAACCAACAAACAAACAATCAAAAAAGGGGGCTTTTAATGTGAAGGATCTAGAGGAAATGGAATGTGTTTTTGCTGAAATAGCGGAGCATTGCTCGCAGTTATTCTTCAGTAAAGCCAGTCGACACATACTGCAGGGAGGAGGAGAACAAACAGAAACAGCCACAGTGAGATGCTAGATGAAGAGCTGCAGACAGCAGGGGGACAGTCACTGTTTAGACGTTATTGAACATGAATTGTGTTTTTCATTTTGCAGCAGCTTCTTTGACCACCAGTCAGTTTCAAACACACCTTCAAACCTCAGATCTGTGCAGAATTGTTCCTGTAATATTCTCAAGAACCAGAAAAAATCTAATACTGGGTGATGAAATCAGATTATTTTTTTCTCTTTCAATATTAGTATCTGTCAAAAAATCTGACTGAACGGTTCAGATATTGAGAATTAAATCTAATATCTCCAAAGAGAGATCTTGATTGTAAGAAGTCTGCTGGCATCAATGCACAGTGAAATCTCTTTGACTGGCATCATTTTATTTGTCTTTTTGTTTCCTGAAAAGCTCTCGTATCAGCAAAAGAACAGAAAAGTTAGCAGCCATTATAAAGATATTTTTTTCTTTCATTCTACCAGTTCAGGTCTCTGAGATGAACACTGAGGAGGAAAGTGTTGTGAAGGTAGCAGAACTGGATGATAAGTACAGGGCAGGAGCAGGATAGTGGGATTCTGATTGCTTGAAATATATTTTAAAGTTGAGTTTCTCTTTAAGAAGCTGGCGCTATATCTTTTTCCATATAAAACAACGATTGTCCATTTCCACAAAATGGCCCTATAAAGTTTTATGGTATTGTATCATTTCTTTTTATGATATTGTATCATATACTGCGGGCTACTTTAGCTCATTTTACTGAGATGAAAACAAAAATTGTCTCTTCTGAAACAAGATGCAGCTAATGGAGTTATGTGGCAAACACTTTTATTGCAGTAAAATTGGCAAATATCAACAACAACAACAGTGTGAAGCAAAATAACTGTAAAGCTTTTACTGGGTGCTCTGCAGTCTTGGTGCCAAGAGTGAAAACGTCCTGCATGGTCGGCTGCTCGCCCGCTATAAGACATCTTTGCACTGGATTACACAGGTAAGCAGCCTATACTGCAGTGCAGTCCATTTACCTATCTCAATACAAAATGAGACGACTTCTCACTTATTTATTACTTTAAGAAAATTATCGTAGCAACATTATGGTCTCAATCGCTAGATTAAAATCTTCTTCATTACATTAGGATGTTAATTGGGTAAATAATGGTCCCATTTAGAAGAAAACCGATGATAAACAAGCTTATGATTTGGGGCGTGGCAGCCTTTGATTGACAGGTCGCTAACATGGCGAGCAGTGTGTATCCACGGCACGTGTCCATCTAAACAACCATGAACCTGTTTGTGTTTTCTTCTCAGATCTTTGACTCTTTCATTGTGTGTTTTCAATTCATGAAAGTTTATTTTAACGTTTTGTTCATTTTAAAATGTCTTGTTTGGCATTCGGTTGGATTAAAAGAAACTCCAAGGCGCGTCTGCTGTTCAAGTTTTCCAGTATTTACAACGTACATTGGTTTTAGCGTTAAGAGTTCATTTTTAGACACACCCCGCCTCATGCCTCCTCAGTCCAAATATGGTCTTTCCTGCTTTCAGAAAACAAACATGGCGATGCACGTAAAGCTGAACTCTATTTTTCAAACAATAGGGAAGTCGCGGTGACTATGATCTTTATTTATATAGTTTATAGTCTCATTACAGCTGTCTGAAGGCAGCAGGTGGCTTGAGCATTTTGTGTTAAATTTTGTGCAACTAGCACCAGACTGTTGCTAGTAAACCACAGGAGTTGCAGCACATATGTGCACATTAAATGTTTGGTTAAAATTAGTTTAAAGTAAATCAACAGTGAAGTTGTTTGCATTGAAAACAGTTCACTCAGCGCCGTAAAGAATCACAGATCAATTAAAACTCCTCTCTCTGCTAATAACTCCCCCAGGACTCATCCTTTTCTTTATGTATCTATCCTCACATTGTCAAAAGACTCTGACAATCACTGACAACCACAATATGACAAGATATTGTCCAGGATAGATTTTGGTTTTCCGGGAAACAAAAGAGTGAATTTCTTTGTGGATAATGGATCAGGAACAGAAACAGGATCATGTTTATCGCAACATCAAGATGAGACAGTATTTAGTTCTCAGATTGCCTGCAATTAAATTGTGAAATCGTAAATGAAACTTTGAAAATCTGGAGATAAAACATAAAAAACTAGACCGCATTTCAAATTCTACTTTGATTGCTCATATGGCACTATGAGGGTATTTAACTGCAAATGGTTATCATATGGATTATTGTTATTGTGTGTTGATGGTGCATGCTGATGTTTAAGACGGTTCAGATGGTTTCTGCTCTGCTGCTGATATTATTTCTGTGGAAGCACAATCTGTTGTTGTGAAACCAAGTTGTCAACGATCCTAACTGCGCAGGAAAGGACGTGAGAGAGGAGGAGAGGAATGGGAAGGAGGGGAGAGATGGAGGAGAAAATGAGTAAATTCTGGTTAACAGGAAAGAAAGTGGAGCCCAGGATGGGAAAGGAGTGGGAGAGGAGTATGGACTTTCTGTTATTGCCTAACAGCATTCAAACTGCATATTTTTAATGTCGTTGAAATGGAGCAATCTTGAATGCAGCTGATTGTTTTGAATGTAGCTCATTGTGCAAAGTACGGTACAAATAAGTCTGAACAGACAGACAAGGGGAAAAGAGCATTCTGCAAAAGAGAAAAGTGATTTTGTTTTAGCGGAGTTGGCCTAACATCACTTCACAGTCCATCTGTTTCCATTGTTGATTTTGTTGAAATTGAGAAATCCTGAGCTTGGGTCCTTGTTGTGCAAAGTTAAGTGCAAACAAAAGAAAGGCAAGCAGAGAGTAAGAGAAGACAGGAAAAGAGAGGAGAAAAGAAAGCAAGGGACTGTTTACGCTTGCCAATTAGCCTGTCAGAGCTTCACAGCCCATTTCTATCTGCTGTTGACTTTGTGCTGAAATGTTGCAGGAAAGAAAACTTTGAGCAGAGCCTCCTCTTGGGCCACACAACATCTAAACACATCTTAATGCCATCAATGCCTTTCAGAAAGCTCAGAACTCAGAAAGGTCAGCTGCTTTATTCTGCCTTTGATGCCAATGTATTTTATGACATTTTGCAAGGCTATCTCCATGTTTTCATTCGGTCTCAAGGTCAGGGAGGGAAATGTCTGCTTTGCATCGAGGAGTCAAAGTCAACATGTGATTACAATAAAATAAATAATAAAGAAATGTGAAAAGGCCTGTACAGCGTTTCTGTTTGGGAGAGGAGAGGTGAAAAGAAGGTAGTTAGCAACACAAGGGGTTGGAATTCAACACAACCCAAAGTAAAACATCAAGTCAGGAATCGACTAAAGTACTTCCTGGTAATAAAAATCCCATTTTAGTTGAGGTAACATCAAAGACACCATTCATTAGATAGCCATGTATTAATACACTAAAAGCTCTTCATTGTTCAGTTTCTTTTTAATCATTCAAATTGAGAAATCCTAAAATCCTGAGGAGAGATTTATTCTCCAAGACTTAAATAACACAGACATCAGAGCACACCTTCTGAGGTTGGCAACATCAAAGTAATCCTATTACTATTTTTTAATAACCCTGGAACAGAGGGCACTTTAAAAAAAACGCTCCAGTGCAATTAGAGCCCTATCAGGAGCATCATAAACTAGTATGGAATATATGTATATACATATAAAACGTATAAATCCAACAATATGTGAGTATTTCTTCTCTTATCTGTGTTGAAAGAAGTTGTTGTTGTTGTTAGCTGTTAGCAAATGTCCCATTATTCACTAGGGGGAGTCTGTCAATGAATCAGGGGCATCATTTTAGAAGAATGGTGTCCCATCCTTGCAGTAGGGACTTGGGGAGTCTGTTTTGGCCCAACACCTAAGACACTCCATGTTATTATTATTTTTGTCAGTCAAGACCTTTTCCCCTTTGAAGGAGACACTACCAGCTGGAATATGACAGAAGAAAAAAAGAGGAGACAAAGGTTTGCGTAAGAGCCCACTAATAATCTGGGGAGGATCATAGTGACAGATGGGAAAGAACAAGAGACAAGGATGTTTAGAAATGAGACAGCTATTGTCATAGTGCATCAAATCACATTAGAAAGTTGATAGCGTTCCAGTGGGACAAATGTTGAGCACAGGTTGTTGTTATCCACAGACACAGCCGAGCAAGCCTTGACCCCGTGACAGTGTCATATCCATCTCATCACTCCTCCAAGAGGGGATGGACCTTGAATGCAACAGTGTTGTGCAGCGCTCAGACCTGAAGGGCGGAGGCGGGACTGGAGGAGGATTCTTACTCACACATTCCACATCTGGTCGAGAATAATAAGCAAGGTTTGAGTGATTTGCAGGTCAAATGACATCTAGACGTCAAAGTCAAATTAGGTTAAAATATAACATTTTCAGACATTACTTGATATGTAACCTTTGTTCTCTGCTTCACATTTAAATATAGTAATATGATATTAGTTACCTGGCTTTTGATTAGTTGTGATCACATCATTGGTTCCCTAAAAAGTTAGTGTTGAGCTGTACTGAATGTCATCACCTTCTCCAGTATATACATCTGAATATCTGCCGGTACAACGCCGACTTACTGCATTGATATGCACCCAAAATAAACAGATTTTGCTCTGATTTACTTGCAATATATGGATCAAAAGTATGCAGAAAAAACCACAGCATGTTGCAGATGTGTAAAAAGTCTGAATTCATGCTTTGTTAGGTCAGTCTGCAAGATGACAAGCAAACAACTTTTAAAATGTTCATTTTCTCAGTGGAGTTTGGAAGGATCAGAGCTCTGTTAGCAGGAGATTCACAAGGCCTGGCAGAGATCTGCAATCTATTCTGAGTGCATTGTTCTATTGTAAGTGGATGCCCATCTACATCAGAGATTGTAAACCCATTTAAGTGTAAACACCAGTGAGCTTTAGAAACATATATCTGGCAATAATTGAATGTTTTTATATTTGTGGTTGCGGTTCTATATGATGGTGTCTGACAGGAGGCCTTTATTTACATTTTTTTTTAATTCACCACCTTACTGGCTTTGATACATGGACATTCAGACTGTGTAGCGTCTAAAAATTGCAGCTGACTTGCTTTCTCTCCCAGTAAAAGCCTTTTTAAGGCTCCTCAGAGATTAATAACGCTGGACAATGTGCTTAATGATACAGCGTTAGCTTAATGAGTATTTGGGGTCAGGCTAAAGCACATTCAACGACTTCGGTTTGTGTTTGGATAACTTTGTGTAGCTGTTCTGGTAGACTTGGGGTTGCTGAAACAGGGTTGGTTAGGAGGACTCAGGGAAAGGTAATGGGTGGTGAGGTAATTTCAGCAGACACAGCCACTAGACTGGTGCCATTATTTGCGAGGACGAGTCAGAGAGAGGTAGGGAAAGAGAGGGGGAGAGGGACATGCAGAGACAGACAGCCAGAGACAGAGGGTGATTAGGGTTAGACATGGTGCCACAGCGAGGCTGGATCTATAGAAATAGCCTCTTAACATGATGTATGAGGTACACACAGAACACACTTGCAGAACTGGTAATGGTAGCATTGTGCTGCCAGTAAGGCTGCAGGAATATAACCTGGTAAGTAGAGTTATATATCTTGCGCCACTGCTATTAGGAAACATTGATATAATATTAGAGTTGTGGTCCCCGTGCATGCATTTATTCAGAATTAGTAGTGCTGCTTTGTTGAGTGTGCTTACACACTGCAATTTAGTTTTGGCCAGCTTCTGTAGTTTGTTTGTTCTCTCTACTGTAATACCCAGATTTTTATCTTGGAGCAAAAGTAAGTTATTGCATCTAAAGGTTCTGTTTTTTACCCCAAAATGCATGAAGTAAATGTTTGTTTTCTTAAGAAATATGGTCTCTAACTAAACTGTTGACTTAATCATCCCCCTTTGAATAAATGTTTTGTATATTTTTGGTAATAGGAATATAGTCGTCACTGTGTGGAGTGACTTTAACAGCTGCTGTCACGTCTTTGGACTGTGCAGAGCATTGCAACTGTCACCATGGCTTAGAGTGGATGGCTTCATTGTGTTAAATCCACTCCTTTTAGTGTGTTTGTTCAATTTTCTTTTTACAATGTTAAATGGGGTTTACCATGGTGCTGAATGCGACTGAACACTCAGCTCAGCTGGGAAAATCTTGCAGAGAGCCATCGTGTGCCCTTTTCATGCTGTAATGCAGGCTGACTGACAAGAACCAGAGTTTCAGGCCAACATTTCCACCATTGATTGTCGTTAATCATGTGCAATCTCTGCAGGACCATATGTAGTAAGTAGGGGAAGGTTCGTAATGACACACACCTACAAAGAGAATTGGCAATTTAGTCATTTAGTCAATTTTGTGCATACAGGCAGCAGCAGTGACGGCCTTAAGATGATAGAAAGGAGCTTGGAATTGACAGGCTGTCAGTGTGAAACCTTGCACTGATGCAGAAAAGAGATAGTTAAGAATTAAAGGAAACATGAACTCCTTCTGCAGCACTAAGACACAGAGTTGCAAGTAGAAACCAAAGACTGAACACGGTGCAGTTCTTGTTTTCGGAGTGACAAAAAAACTTGTAACTACCACTTGGAGATAATTTCTGACAACTACGCAATCATATGTTCAACAAGATATCCGACCTATACAACAGAACAGGTTGTGTGTCGGTACCACCAAGACTGTAGTTTTGGTTAATTGATGCTACAAAACCACTGACCTAGGTTTAGAGCAAAAAACTACCTGGTTAGACATTATAAAAGACAGTTTAAACATGGTGTAATACGTAAATATAAGTCATATTTTGCCGCCTGTACACACAACCTATATTCTGTTTTTTGACGGGACACCAGTCTAGTTTGTTTTGTAAAAAGAAAATCACTGCAAAGCTACAATTATCTACAGGTCAATGAAAATATCCTCGGCACTTTTGATTCAACGCCTACACAGCATGAAAGGAATGCTGCATTGAGCAAAGACTGGCAGAAAAATAACACAGAAGAGTCAAACATCTTTCCGTGAATAATAAGATATTTATATTAATATGTAGTGCCTTCAAGGTCATCCCACACTGTATCACATACGTGCTGTTAATGCCCGTTTGTTAACATTGTCTCTTCCTGTGTAGATGTATCGTGTTACAAGGATGGTTTGGTCATTTTGAACATTATCATTGCCACCCTGGAGCATTTTCTCTCTCTCTGTCTGAGAAAATGTGGATGAGCATGGAGAAAATGACATAAAAGCAACAGGCCTGTATCTTTATGATAATGGTCCATTATGTGCTGAATTACATGTTCGTGGTTTTGCAATTCCAGATTTTCTCCCTGTCTGTCTCTGAGCATTTTGATACATTTTGTAACATCTCCAGCTTTCCCTTTTTTTTTGCTTTTAAACCTGAAAGCAAAAAGATGAATAAACAAAACCTTTTGTGCCAAACTTGCTTCAGATAAAGCTAAAATATCAATGATCCCTGTTAGCTGGCAGCACCTCTGGCAATGAGCAGTAATAGCAGATATGTGTTTTTGTATCTGACTTCCCAGAGATCCAAACAGATCTGAGGGTCGTATTTGGTTGTTTTTCTTTGGATTTGCTCCCGGTTTTGAAGTTTCAAAACTGTATCAATGTTTTTTTTCTCCGGTACGCTGCTCATGAATACATTATGAGAACTCACTAACTGTGCCGGTCGTAATACTGTAAAAGCTCAACCACCATTGTGTTACCTCATTCAGTGATAGTGCCATAAAAGCCATTTATTTAAATGGATATCTTAGAGATTATTACTTTAACTATGTCACTCTTTTGTGGTGCTGCTTTTGTCCTCATCAACGCCCCCACAAATGACAAAAACCAGAAATAAACCATGAGTGCAGACTTCCTGTCATCAGTGGGACATGATCACCATTAGCACTCTCTAGAGAGAGGCCAAAACAAACAGGTAGAAATAACAAAGAGCGATAACTAAAGAAAGAGTTAGAGGTGAACTGAGGTTTTCAAGCCTCTCAAGGTTTGATGAAGAATTCCTTTTGCCTCAGATGGGATCCAAAGTTTGTTTATTCTTTCTGAAGCCGTTTCTGACTTTCAACAAACCGCCGACCATCCTGCCTATTGTGGAGCAGAGTGGAGTGAAATGACCTTTCAATCCGAGTGTAGCAGAGTGTGTAATGTTGTCGAGACTGCGTGATAACTTTGCCCCACTAAATTTGCCATTAAAGACGGGTTCTCTTTGAAAGTGCCAGGTAAGATAAGGCAATTGCAGTGTCTGAAACCTGTTTAGGCCAAAAGGTGGAAAGCACAGTTGTTCTCAATGGACTGATGTTCAATTTCATGGCGTAAAATGACAGTTGTCTCATTGTGTGCTGTCTGAACTGGTTCTCCTGCACCACAACAAGTCCATAGAGGCTTTTCTCTCAGCATGAGGCAGACACATATCATTCTGTGTGTGTGTCTGCACAATTCAGAATTAATGCTCATAAACTGGCCTGAAAATACCAGAGAAATACTGTTTTTACGAGTTTTTGCATGCATTGTGGTGCATTAAATTAGAGAGTGTGAATAGAAATAAGTGTGATAGCATCAGTATTTTAATAACAAAATGGTCTGCATTGCAGAAAGGGTGTAATATTTATTTGATCAGTACTAATGTAGCAGTTTTTTGAAGCCACAGGCTCTCAGAAATGCTTGACCGACTGCACTTGATGTACAATACCAAAACAATATGAGTACAGTGTGGGGTTTGTAAATTTAATAATGAAACAGCTTAATCAGATTATATATTCATGTTCGCTGTAATCTTTTAATCCCTAATTCAGATAAAAGAGAGTAAAATCTGATAAATCTGATACTGAATCCTCCCTGTTGTTATGTTATCATCAGATAAAGAGAACAATGAACAAAAATCAGACCTGCACTGCATGAATATCTTTCTTTTTGTGCGTGTGCGTGTGTGTATGTGTGTGTGTGTGTGAGCCTGAAAGCGACTCTCTCTTCACACTCGAACACAGGTTTTAAAAGTGCTTGACTATTATTCTTTTGAATAAATACACTTCATCAGTTTAAACAATAAAAAAGGAAAGACAAAAACCAACAAAGGGGAAAGAAGCTTGTGAACAAAGCCCATCTGCATGTGGCAATGAGCCACACTCAGTAATTTTTGTCACAGTTTTAATGGTACCTGTAATTTAGTCATTTGTACAGAGGAAGAGCACGGGGGGAGGAAAACAAAACACCATGTTTAACTTGTTTTCTGTGGTGCAGAGCTAATGGAAGTATAAACACGCAGAATATAAAAAGATATAATAAGGGAGAGCACTTTTTCTGTTGTATTATATTTTTTTAAATGGCAAACGATACACATGCAGCGTAAAGAAAAATAAGCTTCCCTGTACTTTTCATGGTTTGAGGAAGGGACTGTTCCTGAGAGACGCCTGTCTAGAGAATGTTTGGACTCTAGTAATGTTTCCATTAGAGTCAAAGGGAATTTTGAAGCTAAATGTTGCATAAAAGAAAATGTGAATTAGGGACGTTTCCATCAGCTGGTTTGGAGCAAATAAATAGAGCTGCAGTAATGTCCTTTGGCCAGTAGATGGCAGTGTAATGTAGTACTGTAAGCTAGTAAACAGGAGAAGAAGAAGAGATTGAACAAGAGAGAAAAATGATAACAAGGAGGTTACTAATCGGACAACTTTGGCCACCCATGAGAGAAAATATGTCTTCAGGAATTGGATTCAATTTGACAACTTATAATTATTCATTCATGTCAGAGCAGAAACAGCTGATCACTCTAAATGTTCTCTACATCAGATCGTATTCAGTTTCCTTCTCCAGTAAAGTGCGTTAACTATTTTTCAAAAAGACAAAAACCACCTCAAGTGAGCATAACAACTTTTATGCACATTTTCTAAAGTTTTAGCGAATTTCATCAAGCTGTTCTCAGGCAAATCTTCAAACTGTGCAGAGAAGTTAGTTGATGAAAATGTGATGATTGATTATGTCACCAGAGACACATGCCAACAGAAAAATTAGTGTTTTATTAATATAATTATTATCATAATTTGGTTTAATTCACTCTTTAAAAGTAAACTATGTGGGATTTATCAACCTTAAACCGAACAGTTTTGTCAACTTTGAGTATTTATTTGAGCTTCAGAGTGGTATCTGGCCATCTCTCTGTCTAATCACAGTCATATATTCTGTGGCTACGGGATGTGCCGTTTTATTACTTCAAGGACTTGAATTCAAAATAAATCATAGATGAAGACAGTACAACTACAGAATGAATTCAGAACTCTTCCAAACACACAGCACCCCAGGAGTTTAAACAGAGTTTTAGGGGAGATTTTACTTTTCTTTCTTTCTATGTTTTAATGTGATCACAACCTGAATTGACTGTGGTGAAATATTGATTACTTTTAAATATTAAAGAAGGTGTCGTGATCCAGCTCTCATTGTTGTATACTTTTGTAGAACATTTTCAGTTTTATACACCATACAGGAGTGTCTCTTAAACTGTAGCTTCAGAGCCAAAGGTACAAGTGTTTTTTAGTACATTGAGAGTACTGAGAGTACAGTGTCCCAAAGTCAGGGTCCCAGCATGGTCGACCACAGTGACTCAGCTGGGACCTTCTCACATAATAAGAGTGCTAATATGAATTATAATGTCTGGCAGTAATTGGATGGCGCTCTATGGTAATGGTTTCACTGTGAGAGCCATTGAATAAGTGCACAAAAGCTCTTCAGTTTTACATAAAATTGCTTCATTAATGTGTCATTGTTCTGGTGTGAGTCCGAGGGCAGAAAACTGTGTTACCTCGTTTGGGCCCTGGTCTGAAAAGTTAAGCCCAGTGGTATGAAATAAAGTGACGGGAGAGCTGGGAGAGAGCCATTTTAAAACAGTGACACCTGTCAGGCAGAAAAAAAACGCACAAGACCTCTTTTGCAAAGTGACGAATCAAATGTCCAGCTTTTGACAAGTGACACTTAGTTCCATGAAATTTCTTCTGGGTTGGAAATAAAATTCACTGTGGAATATTAAGTTATGAGATGGCTGAAAACTTTTGGCTATGAAATACCACAAGGTTTTTATCAAGTACTTTGAATAGGATACAGCACTATTTCCCTTGCATCAAACAAAACCTCATTAAATACATCTTTACTGATTATATAGTTGTAACAGTGCAGGAAAATTACACATTTCTTCCCCTGGGCCATAAGATCTCTAAATAACAATAAACAATTGACACCTCACTCCAAATTCCTGTGCAATAATTATTTAAAATCAAATACAATCTACCAGCAATTGCACTTTCTTAATGTATGTGTGTTTTAATTTCTAAAACCACAGCTATTGTGTGAGTGATACAACAATATCTCCAACCTAAACAGAATATGTAATTATGTATTGCGGCTACACGTACGATTTGTGGTTGTTTAAAGGCTGCAGGTTTGGTTAATTTATGCTACAAAACCACTGACCTAGATGTATGTATATTTTGGGATGACTGAATGCATACTAAGTTGTATCATGTACAGTGACAACAAAGCTTCCTATTCTATTTATATTTTACGTTAAAAGCACAGAGAGTAAAAAATCCAACATGACTTTCCTTCTCCTCTCATTACCCCAAATGCTATCAGACGTAAGGCTACAACAAACAGCTATTTTTCTTATATTACAATAATAACACGCAGCTACATATGTATTAATGTACATAAACCTCCACTGAGGCACAGAGAGATGATTGCTGCATTTTATCCTCTATCTGCAAGTAATTTATGTAATTAAATTGTTGTTTTAGCACCCAGTGATTAAACCCGACGGCTTAAATGCTAAACCTAATGAAGAAAAAATCACTGAAGCCATTGAGGAAATTAACTGGTATGTCTGAATGAAATGGAAAGGACTTTTTGTAAGGTTTCAATGGGTCATTAAAGATTGAATGAGTGATGACTTTACCTTTGTGACATTTTTCACCTCACAGCAGCTCACGGTGGCCATGCACGTCTTTTCACTCAGCTGATTTGTTTAGCTTTGTGAAAACATGTGAATGTGCTCAATCAACACTTGACTCCCTGTCTGTTTGACAGGATCTCTTTGAATGTTCTGTGATACGATCTAGTAATTGAATATAATGTATATTAACAGTTCTGATTGAGGTTGAAGTGGCGCTAACGTAAGGTGCAAATGTTATCTAACCAGCCTCTGCTCTCAACTGCAAGTTTGACCAAAGACAAAAGATACATCACAGAAACCAGATTTATTTTATCCATTGGCATATTGTGCTCAAATTATTTGGAAACGAGTGGCTGGTTTGAAACACACAATCACATACATTTGCAGACTTGTCTAATATCAAATACAAATGGTCTTTTCTTCATGGTAACTAAAAATTAGACTGTATAAAGCGGGTATGTGTTAATGTATGTAAAGCATTGAAATCAAGTTTAAATGAAGAAACAATGTGCTTTATAATTGAATGTTCCATAAAACTGTATCGCATTATTTTAATACTCACAGTGTATTGCAGCCTGTAATGTAGAAGAGCAGCCTTTTTTTAAGTATCACATTAACTCACTAATGACAAACACACTTCTTACTACTTTACACTGACTATGGCATGTTTCTCATAGCATTTTTTAATGTTTAAATGCACAGAGAATCTCACTTCCTGCTGCCTATGTGTTGCCAATTATTCCACTAAGCAGCTTGTTGTGTTGCCCTTGAGCTTTTCAAATGAATCTGATAACTTGAGCTCAGGTTGATGCTCAAGGCTGCAGCTGTCGCAGTGATCTGTGCTAATGTACTCAACATCTTGTGTGCTTTGTTCTGTCGGCTTTTCACGGTGTCAGCCACCAGGGCATCTTCTTTCAGAGAGAGCACTGTTGGTTTGTCTGGGAAAATAAGATGAAGAAATAACGAGCAAAGAGTCACCATCTTCTTTGCCCTCTTCTTCTTCCTTCTCTTCCACATCCACCACGTCTTTCTACCCCTTTAACATTTTACCTCTTCTCCTAACCTGCCCGCCATCTCTCCTCTGCCATTACTTTCAACTTTTCTTTATAGACTCATAAAACGAAAGGGTGGCTAGTTAAAAACCCCAGTATGGGCTGGAGAACGCTGCTATGAGCTATGGGTTTTATTTTCCCTTTTCAGCTTACATCACTTGATTAATTAACCAGTAGGAGAAGGCTTTGGTCAGCATGGCCGTAATACTGCCAGGGAGTAATACTGCAAAATTGGCCAGGCTCGGTTAAGATTTATGGACTTGTGGTACTTAATTATTCAACAGAAAATGTCGTGCTAAATGTCATGTAACAATATTTAATGCACGTATAACATTTGCAGTAGCAGGGTGGAAAAGACGTAAGAGAGGCCATCAGAACACGGAAAGGTCCCTGGTTCGATCCCCATAACATTATGTCTTCTTTGTCCTCATGAGACATTTGGCTCCCGCCAGCTTACTCATGCTGAGCTGCACGGTTTCAAAGAATCGACAAAATGCATGAAATGGTAACTGTGTGTCACAGCCTGAATTATTTCAAGGTTAAACGATGATTTCATGATATTTACACCTGTGAGGTTGATGTTCCTCATCAATCAGAGCCTATTGATATTCACATTTTATATTTTATTACGTTATTTCCTCCTTTAAAATTCATGTGCATTTATTACTTATTTTATTTGCGGGGTACAATTTGGAGGAAACAAAATGACGACGTGGAATACAATCACTGGACACTTGTTTTAAGCTGCATGGAGTTTTCATTTATATGTAACTATGTCACTTCTGTTAGTCATATCCACCCTCATAACTACTTCATTTCCAGCATTTACATACATTTATTTATTGTTTAAACTGTCTTTTATAACGTCTCACGAGGAAACCTAGGTCAGTGGTTTTCAAGCTTTAATTTACTGAAACTGCTCCTTTTCTTAACAACCGTGAACCATACGAGTATATATAATGACATGTGTTTTTTCCCCTGCTGTTTTCACAAAAACACATGAAATGATCAGAATTACTACTGAATTTCTGTGCCAAGTGGGGGTAGGTTGTGCTAAAGGCCTGGTACACAGGGCCCAGTTTCAAACGTGTGAGCGTGAGGAAACTTCTTGCTGGACGCCATTAGCATCTTAGCGAAGGTTGGCACAACAAGCTGATTGGTAACCGAGTTGGTTGCACTAGGGCTGGGGCAAATAAAACACCAGAGCTAGAAGACCAACATGCAGGTTACCAGGATAACGTCTTCTCTGAAAAACAAAAAAAGTAATTATCCGACACCTCAAGCTTGAAAATGACTTCTTTAAAGTTAGGGTTCAATTTTGGTCGTGGTTTTAACAACCCTAAACAGTAAGAAAAGTGAACTCTTGTGTTGAAGTCTGACATTTTGTCGACCCATCCAACCACCCTGACCTCTTCCCTCTGTGGAGCATGTGGGAGGAAAGCCTCCACAAGGTTTTTCTAACTGTAACAAAGGGCTTTGAGTGCTTCATACACAGTTGTCAGGAGTGAATATCGTAGGAGGACGAAGTATGTTGACAGTGAATGTTTTGTAGATACTTTCAGTGAACAAGCCAATAAGCGTACCCATTCCACAAAACCTATTTCTAAGTAATTGCATATGAATGTAATTTTGAGGAAATAGGTTTGTAACATAATACCACATGGCCTGTTAGAAGTTATTTCCTGTTTTCTTGCCCAGTGCCTGACTGTTTCCTCCACCACTACTTTGTTGAAAACTTCAGGGATCAAACATAAAGCCTCGCTGTTACATCCAGCCCTTAATCCCTGGTTTTAACGTAACCAATATATTTATCATAAACTCCAAACACAAAAGCTCCACTGTCTTAAAACACCCACCCTCTTCCGATGCCTCCATCCTGTCTCAGCACTCGGGGGACAGTTTGACCACACAACACGAACACACTTTCTCCTCTCTCTCCGCTTTGAGCTGGAAGCCTACTGTCTAATGAGCTTTACACATATACTATAGCTCCACTAAACACACGACTTCACACAGAAAACTCCACATTTACAGACATTAACCCAGAAAGAGAGAAATAAAAAGAAAAGAAAGAAAGAAATCTGAGATGAGTCTCCTGGTTAATTGTCCATTGCCCTGGGACTCGGGCTCAACCCACGGCTCATTAGCTAAGAGTTTCAACCTCCACCGACACACAGAGAGATGATTGCTGCATTTTATCCCCTATCTGCAGCGTTTTACAAAGTCATTTATGTAATTAAATATTACCAGTTGTTGTTTTATCACCAAATGATTAAACCCGACGGCTGAAATGCTAAACCGAGAAAAGAATAAAGAAACTGATGCCAGTGAGGAAATTAACTGGTATGTCTCAGTGAAATGAAAATCACTTTATTTAAAGTTTCAGTGGGTCATTAAAGACTGAATGACTGATGGAACCCCGTGGATGACAATTTTACCTCTCAACAGCTGTGTAACAATGTACAAGAGAGCACAGTAGAAATGCATGGACTTTCTTCTTTCGCTTGCTTGTGTTGGAGGTTGTCTGGACATGTTTTGGTTATTCTGGATCTCTGTAAATGTTCCAAATGTATACATAAGATTGAAGAAGGGAATATCCATTCGTCAGATCTTATTGTATAATATTGAACACATATTAACAGAAGATTGGATGGTGCTAACATCCGAGTATGCTAATCAGTCTCTGTTCTCAACAGCATTTCAACAAAATCATAATGAAGCCATAGTTTGACCAAAGACAGAATAAATCTGTTATTATTGGTCTTATCCAAAGACTGTTTCCAGTGTAAGTTGACTGACATATCTTGCTGACATGATTGAAAACTGTAGCTGTCAGAAAGGTAGGAAACACAAATCTATCACACTGAGAAGGGAAGTGCATGCACATTTTAGACTGAGCCTATTTTACACAAGAGTAGACCTGTAAAACTCTGTGGAGCAGAGCCCACAATACAAGATGATTGGTTGCCATTTCATTGGGCGGCATGTATATCTCAGTCACCCAGCACGGAGCAGCCTATCTGCTCATTTTAATCAGCAAAAGATTTTACTTTTATGTATTTTGTAGACAGTTATGTATTTGGTGATTCCAATGAGGACTGTTGTCCTACTTATATCTATGTAAAGTAATGCAGTGTTACTTATTACAGCCCTTATAGATCTTTTTCATGACCTGTAGTGGCTGTCATAAGTATCATGGGAAGTGACGTATAAAGGAAGATAAAGTCAGTTTAAAGAGTGGAAAGTGCTGGTTAAAAACGGTCAAACAAATTCAGTAACTGCAGTACATAGATACATCCTGTTCTATGCCTCCAATGCTCCCTACATAACTGTGTTCTATAGTTATGTACAGAAGTAGTTATTTAAACCCAAACCTTGTTTTTTCCGAACCCTAACCAAATAATGTTGGTGCACATCGCTGACCAAGTTAACCATGTGTTTAAAACAGTGATCATGTGACCGTCATGTTTTGTAAGCTATCACGTAAAGCATTTTGCATTTGTTTTCATAACAAAATGTGCATGAGGATATATTGCTTTAGTAATCACAGTATCAGTTACCGGTTAATATTCAGAACTTTCTATTCACAGTGGCATTTAAAGCAGGCAGGAGGAAATTCATATCTTCTGAGCTTTTATTAAGCAGTGCAAGATCTCTGGCTATTTGGAATGAAAAGGTGGTAATGAGCAGCCGCTGAAGGAAACCACAAATCTTTTTTTAAGTGGCAGTTTTATCAATACAACACCTTGAAAGGGTAAATTATTGAAGATACAAGGTCAAAAATCTCAATGAGGAGCATCAGAGGAGAATTCAGCGCTCAGCTCCTTTCAGCGATCTTACTCAAAGGTCAATTCCTGTTTGACTTTTAGCACAAAAGCAGCCATTATATTTACTGTGTGTGCTCAAAGAGGACCAGACCAAAGCTTTGATGTAACTCTCTGTGTATTGTAAAAGGCGTATCTGATATGTTATCTCTTTCTCTGCTGTTTTTTTCCCATAATGCAGAAAGATTTGACAGTGTATTTACTGCAGTGTGCCCATGTAAAGAAAGGAAAGCTATTTGATGGAAAAGAAACAGTGACTGTGAGTGATAAGCCATATATCTACATATATTGCAGTTTATCTACCTCAAAGGCTACCATTTCTCTGTTTCTATCTCACCTTTATACAGTGCACACTCTTTGCAAGTAAAGACCAGAAACCTTAAAAATCAATAAATGAGTATTAATTCCTGGCCAAAGGAAGTCTGCTTTGTGTCTCATTGGTTAAAAGTAGTCCTTTTGGACTTATTAAGAATTTAAAGCAGCCTGAGGGGGAAAGAAGACAGAAAGAGAGGGGGAGACGAGTGTAATAATGGGAGTGAAGAAAGAAATCCGCTTGTATTTGCACAGACTTTGCCACTGGTGTTGGCAGGTGAATATTGGTGCAGCACATGAGATACGTGGGGTGGACCGAGTAGAAGAAACAGCAACACAAAAGGCCTACACTAAGCACCAATCTTGTGAAGCTCATAATGTTTTTCTTCTGACTGTCAGAGGTGTTGATTCATGTTGCCGGCTGTGTTTGAGGCTGGAGGTTTGTAGTGTTGCTGCAGAACACAACAACAAAATATCCTGTCGTGTCTGTTTGTCAGTGTACCTGCGACTGCTGATGCACCAACCAGATTGAGTTCAGACAATTGCCTTTTTTATTTAATGATTCAGGGCAATCACTGCTGAATTGGTGGCAAACAGAAAAATAATTTGGTATGGAATAAAAACATTTTCCAATCACAGGTAAACTGCAGTCACATAGTAAAGACATTTCCGGCAATCAGCTGAGCTAAAAACAGGCCTTACCTTATCTGCTGCAGGCCACATGTGCATTGCAGACCTGTTGCTTTTCCTTTTGGCGCCCTGCAAGTTTGACTGCAGAATCACTTTTGTATTTATTCGTTTTTCTCTCATTTGAACGTCAATTCTTCCTGTCATCAAACAAAATATCTATGATTGCTGCTTTGTTCCTCTTGCAGGCATCCCTAATCTGTAAAAAAATGTTTAGATGCACACAGCTTTGTGCATTTTATGTTTTTCTGGTCGATTCCAAGTGCATTGCTGCTACAATGCTATCAACCCAAAACAAAAAAAGATTTGCTGTGATTTAATTACAATAACTGGATCAAAAGTGAACTACAACCTGACATGACATAACTTTAATTTTGGTGAAATTATGCTCTGCAGCAGAGGCGGGAAGAGTGAAGCAATAAAAGCTTGAAGAGCTCAATCTTCTGTTGCTATTCATGTAACAAGTGCTGTACTTGGCAGCCTAATATTCAAGTTATGGACAGTCTTGTAGGTCTTGTATAATGGAGCATGACTCTGAATGGAAACATTAATTCATTAATTCATTCATTATCCTTAGCTGCTTATCTGAACCCGGGTTGCAGGGGCTGGAGCTGACATTGGGCGAGAGGCAGGGTACACCCCGGACAGGTCACAGGACACACATCAAGACAGACAACTATTCAAGCTCTCATTCACACCTACGGGCAATTTACAGTCACCAATTAAACCAAAGCTACATTTATTCGGACTGTGAGAGGAAGCCGGAGTACCCAGAGAGAACCCACGCCTGAATGGAGACAGATGACAGATCATGAATGTGGATGAGAGAGACGACGAAGATGGAAAATGCAGCAACACTTTAGGAGTGAATGAGGAAGTCGATCCTTGAGCCGCCTGCTTGCATTCAGACACAGCCACTTACCGACTTGTCAGGGTAACTCTTAAGATACACAGACGCAGTGAGAGAGACGGGGGACGACAAAAAGAGACACAAAACAGGCAAAGAGAAATATTTTAAACGAGGACGACTCCAGAAGAAGTAGGGATGGATAAGAAAGAGTGAATGGAAAAAAGTGCAAAGAAACGAGATTATGCCAAGACGCCTGCTCAGTCAACCACTTGTGGACCTGTCAGACTAATAGTCATGTTAAATACAGCCTCACAGGCAGTGCATTGTAAAGATTGACTGCCGTATCTAGGCCATCATAAAGAACCATTAAGACTGGCTAATAAAGAAACTTCCCTCAGCCCAGAAAATGAAGTCATCATAGCAGTTAGAGGATGGCCTGAGGCGGGAAGAGAAGAGAAGATGGAAAGAGGGGAGTGAGAAAATGAAAAAAGGGAAATCAGAAGAGATATAGGAGACAGCAGGAGAGAGAGAGAGAGAATAGATGTGGAAGAAGAAGAAAGTGTGTGTGTGAGCAGAAAAGAAAGAGAGTGAAAGAACGAGAACAAACCGTCCCAAAGGGCCACTCATCCAGGATCTAATATAGTCGTATTCCCTCTGTATGTCTGTTAATTACTTCCTCTGTAACCATAACGGTGAAAAGCCCGGGCTGGTAGGAATACCTGGAAAATGAACCGCTAGCAGAACGAACTGTATCTGGGTTAATTATTTTATCTGCTGTTGCGGCGATGAAGAGCTCCGTTTCTTGCCGACTGCCTCAAGCGTTTATTCAACGTGGTGTCACAAATTTCTGTCTTACAAAAGCAGCGTGTTAAAATATGTCACGATAATATTCTCCTGCAATGTAAGTGATAATGCAGTAAATTATTTTCATATGTCTAGCGAATAAAAGCTAAGGACGATGAAAATGGAGAGTGGTCTTCCCTCAAAACGACCCCACAGGTTGTTTGTAGAGGCAGTAAAATATGACCCATATTTAGGGTGGGAGGGGAGGTCAACAAATGGTGGATAGTCACCCATGTGCATCAAGTTTTTCAGTAACTATGCCTCTCCTTTTGTGTCATTGTGACTACTTTTACACACATTTATTTACTTTTTAATCTGTCTTTTGTTGTGTTTTACCAGGACGTTTTTGCCATTAACCTAGGTCAGTAGTTTTGTAGCATAAATTATATGAAACTGCAGCTTTTTTTTACACCCGAGAACCTTACTTGTATGTATAATGATGTGTGTGCTATTTCTAGAATGCTCTGTAATGTGAGGCGCGAAATGCTCCTATGGGTCATCCTGACAAACACTTATATGTGTTGTGATGGATGCTATTGACAAACGACCTATTCTGTCATTTAAGTTGGAGATCTTGTTGTGACAATGAAGTGTTAACTAGCATCTTAGGTTGTTAAAGTAAGAAATAACTGCTAATCGAAAGATTTTCACACATTTCAAGAAGTCACTTGTCAGAGCTGAAAGCAAATGCAATTATTATTCGTTTATTGCACATTGCAATGCCCTGCTTTATTTGGGCTAACCATCATCCGACCTGAACCTCAACCAAAGTGTTTTTGAGGTCAATAACACGTCAGATGCAGGAATGATTTTCTCTGATGTGTGATTTCTGCAGTTTCTGAAAAAAAGTTGAACTTACATCAACATGTCATTTCAACAAAACGTCACATCCATGTAGAATATATTTATTTACACCAAGCATATCTTTGGAATTAATGTATTGAAATTTCTTATCATTGGATAACAAATGTACTGATGCCATAAAGAGAGCAAACAAAGATAGCTTGAGATGCTCCGACAAGCTCGCCAGCAGTTTAAACAAGCTAACGAAACAGTAGCCTAATAAATAGTTTAACCTAATGTACGACTTACAAGAGTTTGTAAGAGGTCTGAAAACACCACTAGAGGCTGTAAGGTGGACTAGTGAGGGAGTTCTGTCCGTGTCCGGCGTGAGGCCGTTTCATTTCCTCAACAACCACTTTACTCTCATTTAGCCACTCGTTAGCATCTGTTTTTTTATGGACACGGAAAACCTTAAAAATCCTAAAAGTCTAACCAAAGACTGATTCAAAAACCTCATTAAGTTTGAGAGAAAAGACTCCAGGGCGCTAAAACTTACCTTTGGGTTAAGGAACTCGCCCTCTACCAGCCTGCACTGTAACGTGCTCTAATCAGTCACATATCATTTGCTTTCATTCATTCCTCCCTCTCTCTGCATCCAACTCCCTACAAAGTGCCTTTCTGCATGCCTCCATATGACTTTCCTCCCTCTTCCTCTCCCTGTCAGTGAGAACTGATCTTATACACAACAATATGCTGACAACAATCTCTGCAGAGCAAAACATAAAAGAGAGTGTGAGCATGAAAAAGCGAGCAGAGACAGAGGGAGAGTGGGAGTGTGCTCTAACAATACAGCGCTTTATTAAAATGTCAAACACAAAGGACTACAGAAAAAGGGATATTACTGGTACCAAAAGCATATTAGGCAGAAGTAGATTTCTTGGAGTGGGAGGAAAATGTCAGTAGAACTTAATTTATTCCAACCTCAGACATCTAAGCTGACTGCTGTGCTCAGCTGCCCTGCTTAAACAAAAAAAGAAAAACAACAGGATTGGATCAGCTTAATGTGAGATTGTATACAAATCCAACCAGGGGAGATCAAACACAGGTACTTTGAATGCTTGCCACGGCAGTGTTGCAGAGCAGAGAGAGCTGCAACAGCTGAATCTGCCGCTCTCACAATATTGAATGGGCAATACCATCAAGTATGGGTGAGTATGGGCCTACTCCACCTTCTAGTAGGTCCAGTAGGTTGTTATCAGCATATTCAAGAGGCAGCTTTTTAAGGCTGTATTATTGGTCCTCTCATGGCCAAAGTAATTATTAACAACACCAGAGTTGATGATGTTACGAAGTGTGAAAGCAAAGTTTGTTTCCGGAAATCTGAAAATCAAAAGACACTGGAGCTGGGAAGGGTTAGGGTAGAAATTAACAATGTTTTATTCCCCTTATTGTCAGTATTAGCTGACTACTAATTGCACACTTTAAAGTCTCCTGACTGATTTGTGGATTGGCTTCTCTCTGGATCTCCTAAGGTCTCTTAAAACCACTTTTTTTTGCATGTCCGAGCAGCCAATGAAGCGAAAAGTTTTAGAAAATAATATTCCCAATAATACACTTAACTAATTCAACAGAAGAACTTTTAGAACTTGTGACTTTTCCCTGTTCACCAAAGGAAGGCGTGCTGCAAGAGTGAGCTGTTAAAACACTTCTTTCACACAGTGTGAGTAAATGGAATGAAAACAATGTGCAAGTTTGGGGCTTTCTGGGTTTCTGGGAACTTTTCTTCCCTCCTGAATTCCCTGCCAGCAGAAAACTTGAGACATTTATTTTTTGTCTTCAGCTGCAAAGACATCTTAGAGACGATAAATACTACAGGAATAATATTAATGGAACCTGACATCGTCTATAGGAAGTATCTTTAATGAGACAACAGATGATAAAACAGGATCTGTTCTCTGTTGTTTTTGTGTTTGTCTCAACATTCTGGGAAGAGACACGGGATCAGGAGACTGGGAGCTCTCTACAACCCATGAACAAATACACAAGCACCAACTTAAACAAACACAGACATATATACACAACCACACAATGGTTGTTCAGGTAGAAAAACAAAAAGCTTTTATCTCTTTACCTTAAAAGCACACATCTCACCTCATCGCTGTTTTTCCATCAATACGGATATGCTTCCGAACATCTCGGTTATGACCGTACAGTACAGTGCATTCTTTCTGGAAGAACACATTTTAATTCTCTGCTGAGTAAAGTGCAGTGAGGGCACTCCATAAGGACACCGTGTAGGTCGAACTCATCTTAATCCAGAAGCGAATTCCTAAATATTTTCTATATGATCACCCACAGTCAGCATCACAATTGCGTGATAAGAGCTTTCACCTAACACTGAAGAAACATACTGTTTCCATCTTGACCATGAGTGTAAAAGCATCGAGCAGCAAAGGAGCAGCCAAAGTCTCTGTGCATTGTGTGGCAACAGATCTCCTCAAGACCAAGAAAGTTCTGATGTTTTGTTTCCCAGCTGCTGGGCAAAACTGAAATCAGAGTCTGTGGGATTCCAGAGTGTGCTGTGAGACTGCACACTCCCCTCCGCCTACATTTCAAAATGTAGATAAATAGGCCATATTTATTCACTTCCCCTCTATGCCTTTTTATTGGGCATCAACCATGTGTTCATTGTTGGAAGAAAATAAACCTGAAGCATAAATCGGCCGTGATTAGTTGCAGCGGAGACGTTCGCATGCATGGAGCTGTTGCAGACAGCAGCATGGATTAAAATTATAGTACATCTGCTGCGTGAGACATGTGATTGAAAAACGCCTCTGGAATGCTTGTGGCGAGACACGGGGTAATGCTGTATGTGTTCTAGCTGTTACGAGTCAAAAATAAACTAGTGCTCCCACACATAAGTCTTGCATGATACATTATTGAAGTGAGTGCAACTTTATTCGGCTAAAATCTCCACCTGTTGGCTGCACTCGTGGCTTTGTGTATCAATAATTACAGCCTCTCGGGTTTTAAAGCGACTGTCCCAAGTTTCCCCCAAACTGTGTTGACACGAAACACTTTGTAAACACGCGCTTACACAAAAATGTTGTGCTTTAACAGGACTGTGCTTAACATGAGTGAGTCACTGTGCAAGTTGAATCACCAGCATTTTGTTTTATACATCACAAAGCATTGCCATCATAACCTAGAACAAACTCAGCTTATTTTTCCACCATTGTGCACAGTATTGTCCTTATTCTGGACTCTTGGGGCTCGGCTCTGCTCAAACAGGACATGCCATAATTCTCCTAAGTACCCTGCATGACAAACAGTCTTGCACACAATTGAATGCCTGAATGAACACCAAACCTAATCTTGCATAGCCAGACGTCTGTCTCATCAAGTTCAGTGAGTCTGGAGAAATTCAAGCACAGAAGTTGGTTTAAAGAAAGAGCAGGGACACAGTGAGTTGTCTTTGTAATGTAAACCAATAAAATAATACTACTGAGAAAAGAAAGGAAGGAGAAAAATAAATGGAAAGAGAAAGTGAGGAATTCAGAGGAAAAAGGACACAAAATACGGAAAGTAAAGGCAGAAAAACACAAGAACTTGACAGAAAGTTGACACGAGAAGGAGGAAGGATGAAGAAAAAGAGATAGTAATGAGCCTGTTTGACAGCTTGCTTTGTACGGGGGGTCAGAAGGTTAAATTTCAACACAGAAACGGCCTTTCACTTGCTGCAGGCATCAGATATCAATTTATTCATGACACTTCATTTAACAACCATGGAAACACTTAGTGTGAAATGTTTGTCGACCGTGACCTCCCGGAAGCATTTGTGTCGTCTTTGTTTTCATCTGAGGATGAGAGCATGAAACATGATCGATATTCACAGACACATGGGGAATAATTAGAGCCTTTCCCATCATTTTTCTCTCATATTTAGTTTTGTTCACATTCAGGAGGCCCTTTTTATTTATTTAATTTCAGTTGAAAGAGGCATCAGTACGTCTTTTTTTCCCCAAAAGTCTTCATAGAAGTGAATTTCCAAGCTGGATGGAAATATAGATAAAATATCCATGCACCCTGTAATAAAGACCCGACAAGATCTCCAACTTAAACAACAGAACAGATACCGACCATAATGAAGCGCATCATCCTAAAAATATCTTACATGTCATCATACACACATGTACAGTTGTGAAAAAAGTGCAGTTTTGCAGCCATTCAAACTCCGCCTCACCATCAATCATTACTACTACATCAGCAAGATGGCGGTGGAAGACGGACTAAAACGTAAATATGAGTTGAATTTTCCTGCCTGTACAAACGCCTTATATTGTCGCTTTTGAGGCCAGTCTCTTAAGACCACAATCAGTTTTTCGTTCCTTCAGTTTCTGTTAAATTTTTTTTCAGTTTTCCGAGGACATTGACACGGTGAGATGGAGACAGCATGCAAAAGAGAGAGCAGTACGAAGAGACAGTGTGAGCAGTGAAGAAGAAGAAAGATAAGAGTATTTAGCCTATTATTTCCATGGGCTAGGTCAAAATGAATAAGAGTCAGTGAGAGAATGAAAAGTCGTCTTCAAAGACCGCAGAAGACTCGGCTATTATTCTCTGTCTGAAAAGTGACACTCCACTCTAAGTGTTCCGCTTTAGGATGGCCTTGGGAGGTTAGAACCATGAATGTCAAAGTTGATTTCACACTCTGTAGCTCTGTGGACTGTGTGATAGATGTGGCCGCTGTGTGCGCATATACACACACTGACACACAGCAACATACACACGCCTGTGAACACATACTGTAAGCCTGCAAACACACAGACGTGCATAAACGTCTGTATGACACACAGAGAGGTGCATGTGCACGTAAACAGGCACAGGAAGTAACACATGCACATTTTCAGACACACCAAGCCGAGATTATCCACTATTACAACCAAGGTCAAACACCAGCAATTTAATATAGCTTGCCAGGAAGTGCTTTATCTTGAAAGTATTAAAGGTACACCGACACAGCTTTAACCTCATTTGGTGTAAAGTGAGTAAATTGGGGAACATCTTGCAGAAACACATGCTTTTTTCTAAAATATGTGACTGTCACATACCAAAATAAGAACCTGAAATAGACAAGCTGACAATAAGAATTCAACATTTAAGAAATATGTCCATTTGCTTTTTGCTTTTTTTGACATCTTAAAATTGGGTCCCAGGACACTGAAATGGGAAGACTACTATGGGGACTAACATCATCACACATGAATAAAATTGGGCTCAGTGAATCCAAAAGAGTCTCAGCTTTTCAGTCAAACCCAATTTATGCAATTCTAAACCTGTTTATGAACCCCAATATGCAGAATTATTATATAATATTCAAATACATTTAGGCAAAAAACACATTTAGTAGCTTTTTAGTACGTACAGTATATGCATATAAATACACCTACATCATTACCTTCGTACAAAGCCAGGCAAGCTGTTTGCCCCTGTTTCTTCTGGCAGATGCTTCATATTGGAGTCATATTGGAGTGGGATCAATCTTCTTATCAAACCATCACCAGAAAGCATGAAAAGCACATTTGCCAAAATTCAGAACAGACACAACTGGATCCTTTGAGGCAGGTTTCCTGTTCAATACAATAATTAATACTAAAGAAAAGACTACATTTGTTCTGTTTTGTTGGCAGGTCTCAAGGTAAAGAAAAAAAATAAACATTACAGTTTACAGCATATGCCATCAGAGCTTTTAGTGTTCTCACCAAAATCAGAAGTAGAGGGAAAAACAGAGACAGGATGGCTGGGAAACTCAGCTGCATGAGTTCAAAACAGTGACATGTGAAAAGTTATGGCAAGCACATGGCCAGTCAGCACACCAACAGCTGCTGATGGTCTGTGATGTTTAACAGACTAAACAAGTGAGGGCAACACAAAGACTCCTGCACTGAATTATTTTCAGAAATTACATTT
>CAFUXE010000734.1:873370-889674 GCA_903364295.1 Serranus cabrilla
AGAAAAATAGTGAGATAGTTACCAGTACTTAAAGAAAAAAAAAAGGAAATAAAATGATAAAAGAATATAATGAACGTTCATTAATTTGCACCTTATGTCATCTTTGGATGTTAATTGTTGACCACAGAGTGATCGAGTCCATTAGAATTCATATCCTCTGGATATTTCCAGCCTTTAAGCCTTAAAAAAAACAAACATCTTGTAATGAACCACCTCTCATCACTGACTCAGTGTGCGAACTGTCCTGATATTAAAGAGGACAGTCACAGTTGGAAAATGGGAGATGTCTCCCAGTGAAGCTTCCTGTTAGTGGACCTTTGGCATCAATCACCTAATTTACCCATTCACACCCTCACACAGTGACGGCAGCAGGCTACCCGGCGAGGTGCTGGCTGACCGGCGGGAGCAGTTTGGGGCTCAGCGTCTCGCTCAAGGACACATGGACGGGAGGAGCTCGCTGTGCTCGTGTGTTTGGTGTGAAAGCTTCACTCGTTTCTCTCTCAGCCTCTCCTGTTCTCCCTGCCTGGTGTGTATTTAGTGGTAGTGTGTGTCCGTCAAGGTTGCTTGATAGCTTGAGCTATGACACTGTCAGTAATGTGTGTGTGTGTATGTGTGTGTGCAACTTGACTGGTGATACCATCAGCTCCCTTGCCTGTCAGGATCATAGTAGGCTTGCCTCTTTTTTCACACAGTGTCTTATATACAAGGACATAAGCCTCTATACACACACATGTACACACACACGTATACGGGTCAATTTAAGGATCCATTATTCATGTGTATATGTGTGTGTGTTTTGGTAATAGCCATGCCATTACAGGGTTCAGAACTGGACAGATTGGTTGGACATGTGATTGATGTGTGCATCTCCATGTCCTTTTCTTGTGTGTGTAGGTGTGTGTTTGTGTATGTGTGTCTTTAACTGCACACATAAGACATCTCAAGGTTAAATTGTTTTCCGTTTTTGATGTAAACAAGAAAATTACATCCATGATTGGGCGGGAACGAGTCGAGGTCCAGTGGTGATGCAGTGTCGATACCCTGTAGATGTAGAAAGCAGAGTATCAGTGTTTCCTGTTCATTACCTAAACTGTGGCGGCCCACCATAGTCTAATCTGTCCCACAGCTGATAGAGTTTGTTATAGGAATTTAGGGCGATCCATCGGCATGAATGGGATATAATGCATAATTATGTTTTCATTGTGGACAATCACCTGAAAATAAGAATAGTTGTACTATACCTCCTCTATACTATACCTCTATGGAGTCCACCATGATGCACCGCCATGTTTCTAGAACAGACATACAAAACAAATGCATTTTGAAGTCACATGAAGGCCACAGTAGTTCTCTGAAACACTTCATTCAGTCAGTGGTTATTTCATGACCGGATGCCACTTAATCCTGCACACTGAATCTTAACCTTTCTTCCAATATTGCCCCATCTGAATCTTATTTTCTCAACAAGATCTCAAACCTTAACAACAGAATAGAGCGTTCGTCAATACCACCGTTTTATGTACCTTTGTTAGGGAGCCTTGGGCCAGGGTCATCTGTAACCTTCGACCACCCCCTGAACTGGCTGCTTTGCCAACAATAGACTTGTAGTTTAATTTAGCTCTAATTGATTGTATTTTTATGTTTTTTTTAGTGTGTTTTGGAAGGTTTTGCAGCTCCCAGGCATTACAATATGAATAGAGTGGAGTTAAATGAAAGAGCAAAGCAAAAATTCTTCTACAAGTTGTGTGTGAGTGCTGTATTGCAGACCTTGTGAGGAGAAAGTGAAATGGCATTTTGCTCCTGAAGCAATCGCTGCAATATGTAAGCGCTCCACTCTGCTGCACTGCTCGTCCTGTGCTCCTGTTTGAAGGGGAAACGCTCGGTGGCTGCTCAATCCTGATCAATGATTGCTGTATAATTTTAATTGGGTCTGTAAACATTTAAGCATGAATGCAAATTCAGGTTAACTGTTGGAAGCCGAACATTTCCCTTTAGCGAAAGTACAAGGATAAAGAATGAGTCAATGCATGATTTTAATTTGTGTGTGTTTTTTGTTCTTTGCGAACAATAATTGTGTTTTCAGCCCTTCAGGACTCTTATATGTAGATTTTAGATTAAAATGAGCAAAAATAATTATATTGGCTCATAATGTCAATGACAAAAGAGAGATTAATATAACATCTTTGTTTTCACACAGCCTGGGAAATAATTACATTCTGACAAATACTACAATGCAAATTACATTATGATGAATTCCTAAATGTATATTATTATATCAATGTAACATACTGTGGATCAGTTAGGTTTGAATTCATGTCAGTAGCAGCATGTTAAAGCTTATGTTTGTAGGTTATGCAGTTTTTTTATTGTGTAATTCTTTCTTAATGCATTATTCTGATACATTTAAATGTCTTATTCAAAGCCTGGGTGCTGGAACAACAAGCTGAAGTGAGTCTCGCTGCTACACACAGCTTCTGTTATCTTTCCAAAGTACAACTGTTGTGACAAAAAGCCTCAGTTGGTCTTGTTAAAGTGTAAGTATTGTGACACTGAGCTGAAAAGTGTCTCTTTAAAGGCTAAATGTTTGTGACAGTGTACAAATCGTGGTCATGTAAAAGGCTAAGTATTATGGCATTCAGCTTAAGCTTGTGTTTATAAAGTGCATCCACGGCAGCAGTGACCTTATTATTTTCTTTTATAAAACATTTCTGACAGCACGCTAAGGTTTGTCCCCATAAAGTTGATATATATATATGTGTGGAAAGTGAGCAGAAGTTGGTCATTTTAATGCAGACATTTTCTGAATGCGGTTAAAAAGTCTTGTAGAAACCATCTCTGATGTTGACTTACAGTGTTTAAGGGAGTTTTGCTCAGACATTCAGACAGCAACATTCTATATCTTTTTATAACCGCAATAGAAACCTGACATTTTATTCTACAGTATGTCTATAAAGGTCTTTTTTGTCTGGGACTAAAGCCAGATGGGACAATTTTACAGGTAGTCGCTGGGGTAACATAGTCATGATCAAACATCTTTGTATTTTTAGTTCTGCCCAAATGTGCCAGATACTTTTTTGTCCTTAAATTGAATCCCATCCAAATGAGGCTCAAGACAAATCCTAGCAAAGTAATTGATTTCTTTCCGGCATACTACAGGGATGATGGTAATTATTACTGAAGAGAAAAAATGGCTCCTAAGAAAGTATTTGGAACGATATATCTGAGTTTTTCAGGAATAACAAATCATCCGTGAAAGTAAAAGCACTCTAAAAAATAGCACACGTCTTTACACATACATGTACAGTTCATGGTTGTAAAAAAGACTGCAGTTTCTTTGAATTTAAGCTACAAAACCACTGATCTAGGTTTAGGACAAAACACTCCCTGGTTAGCCGTTATAAAAGATAGTTCAAACAGGAAATAAATGTACGTAGATGTCGGAAGTAAAGTAGTTACCACGAAAGTTAAGTTAAAAGTAAAGCTTTTTATATTGTTGTTCGGCAGCAACCTTTATTTTTAAATTATTAATTGCATTCCAGCATAGATTATTTTTAAATACCATGAGGCTTAATGTTCGGAAACGTACTCTGCACATGAAAGATGGATTAAACAAACGTGTTTTGATGGTTTTCATGCGAATGCTGTGAAGTGGATCTGTTGTACCTTGCTGAATCTCTCCTCCGACTGGGTTCCCCCGTGAGAGAACACCTGAGCTGGTTTGTGCTTTAACTGGCAGGACTGTTGCTCTCTTGGGATCCGTTCAATTTGTAAATGCCAGCTGCAGCACCAACGATAATCAAGGGATAGGTGGGACTTCCAGAATAATTATGATTGGCTGGTGACAGGCTGAGTCATTAAAATGTTTATGTGTAGCTTTCTTTTAATCTCTGAAGTAAATAAATAAACACAAACAAGATGCAGATGTAAGTCCATATAGGGGTGGAGGAGTGAAAATACATGCAGAGTATATAAAAACACAGGTGAACCAAAGGACATTCATTGTTTCTATGTTTATACTTGTTGTTGTTCCCAGCCCATATGTGCGGCATTGCTTCTTTTCACAACTGTTACAACATTTTCTTCTATTATAAAGAAATGCAGGGTTTCTTTTTCATAATGCAATATTTATTCATACAATAAAGAGGTTTATTATTGGCTGGAACAATAACAATAAGTGTCTGTGATTAGCACGGAGCAGTGCTGGAAGGCCATGGAAGGTGTGTGACATTGTCCTGGTTTGCCAAGATAACATAGGAAGAAGTTTCCAAATTGTATCATTATAACTTTCGTCAAGAGTCCATCACTTTTAGAATTCAAATTTTAAGACTTTATTCTTCTTACATAACAGATTGATGATGATAATTTGGAAGTGGGGGAGTTTAAAGTGTCTCCTGTCTCCTAAATAATACCCCACTGCTGCTCCTCTGCTGAACAGAACATTGAATCAGTTATCAAATATATCAAATAGTCACTGTTATTACGGTGTCCACAGCCATTTTTGTAAAATAATGATTAAATGAAACAAGTCTATGACCACATATGACCACATATGTCAAAAGTCTCAAATAAGATCCACAGGATCATTTCCAAATTGGAAGCCAACACCCCGTCCATCCTCATATCTAAACTTAACAGTAGCAGTTTTAAACATCTTGGTTTAGATTTTATTACTTTAAAATTTCCTGGAATACCTTCAAACTGCAGTGCATTACTTTTTGTAGGAAATCATACAAATTGTTCATGAGAACAGACTGCCCGCCCATGCAAAGTTGAACTTGTCGTTCTTGCACGCTGTATTAAAACTTTTGCCCTTTCCTTTACGCTCCATAACGCTACTATGACCTCTAGAGGTCTCCCCTAACTATACATTTAAATATGGGGCATTTTACAACCAGATCTCCAGGTTTAGGGCAAAAAAACTTCCTGGTTAGGTGTTATAAAAGACAGTTTAAACAGGAAATAAATGTGCATAAATGCTGTAAGCCAGGGAAGTTACATTAAAAGCTGTTTACTTTTGTTTTCACATGAGACATGAACCCTGTTCTCCTGGGTAAAAGTCCACCATTTGTTTGACCCATCCATCTCCCCTCCTGCTCACCCCAAGTGTGACATCTGCCATTAAATCTCCATATGAGTCATATTTTGTTGATTGTACAAATGCCCCATAAATTGTTGTTTTTGAGGGAGACCAGTCTCACATAGCTGCAAAACTGAAATATCTCTGCATTCAAAATGTCATTCTTTGACCCTGTGTCCCAGGAAATGAATGTATGTACTACTTTGCTATTTGTTTTTGCCAGTTGTGTTTCGTGGGCGTACAAAACACAGCACATATGTTTTGTGCTTTCAGACAGTATTTTCCTCATTAAGTTGACTGCCTGTCAGCCTTCTCTTTGAGCCTCCAAATATATTATCCTTTTCACTTTCTAACGGCGACATAAGACACTCTAAATACTTTGTCTGTCGTTCGATTACAGCCTGCAACATCGTCACATCTGCAATGTCATCTCACCTCTTCATATTTACCTGCTTTCAGTATCTCTGCAAGAATAACAATGAAATGCCATTAATTCAAACATCCTTTCTGGAATGGATAGTTGCAGGTTACAGGAACAGAGAAAACGTTTAAAAGGCATTTTTGCTCAACAAAGAAGGCAAACAAGCCTGGATATATCTCATGTTAAACCAGAGTGAATTATTATATATATGTGTACATATGTTCTCACTGTACTGTAGTTCTGAACAAGCTGCCTGTCAACTAAAAATACAATAATAACACGATGAGAAGCAGGAGAAAAAGTCTTAACAGAAAATCACCTCCATGGTAAAAGTTTCGCCACGTTGTGTTGCACATCAACATCAGCTTGTTTGTGTGCGTGTAACGCATAATCACCGACGTGTGAGTTAGAGGCAGGGTGTTAATTAGTCGTCCGTCTCACTAATAGACTCAGAGCATTAATGCAATCAGCCTCAACTCCAATTAATTCAACATCTGCTCTGATCAAATTTGCCTCTTCCAAGTTTTGATGATGTATCCACACACAATTATTCCCTTAATCTGATGAGAACAATTAGTCTCCGTGGCGTGGTGATGCCGTCTAATTATCGAGTACCACTGATCCGCGTCACAGAGGTCCAAACCGCTTGTGTCTGCTGTCGTTCAGCGTTTGTTTTCAACACATCTGTTAATGACAATGGATACTATCACTACTACCAATGCACATATGAAGCATACGTCTTTGCTTAGTTTACTTTATCTTTCTACTGTTATTGCTACTGAAATGTGTTTCCATCCTTCTTTCTTTCTTTCTTTCTTTCTTTCTTCTCCCTTTCTCCCTTGAGTACACTTTCTTTCTGTCCTCTCTTCTTTCTTTCATCATCACTCTGTTCTTTTTATTTTATTACATTCAGTTTCCCTATTTTCCTTCCTTCTACCTTTCTTTCTGTCATCCCTTTGTTTTATCATTGTTCCCTCAAGCATCACTTACTTTCTTTTCTTCTTTTCTGACTCTTAATTTTCCTTCCATTTTTTCTCTTCCTTTTACATTTATTTGTTTCTTATTTGATCTTCCTTGCTCCCTTCTTTCCATTCTTTCAGTCCTTATATCCTCTAAATCTACACATAAGCACCTTCCCTGTGTACTTACAGTATGGATCTATATGTAAATGCATACACCTATAAATTATTCCCTTCACTGCAGAGTTGACCTTGTCTCATCTGTGTGTGGAGGGGACACCCCAATCTACACCGTATATCACAGTTATTCACCAGGTCAGAGACTTTATGCCACAGATGCACATTGAGTGACACACATACCTGTCACAGTGCTCCTATGACAGGTATGTGTGCTGACAGCATGTCACCTATGGCACCATAAGTCAGTGTATGTGTAGTACAGGTTGATTTAAAGAGCTACTTTAAATGCTAAGTCCTGACACTCACTCAGCAGCAGTGACAGCTGCTGTATGGGCACCAAAGAGAAACTGGCATTCATCAAAGGCCAATCAAAAGTCATCTAAACTGTACAAACAGCAGGGACTGTAAAAGTGTCAGTGGATTGAAGCATTATTAAAGTGCAGCCTTTCTTTCCTCTGGTTCCTTTGCCTCTTCTTTTCATTTTGCTTTGTTTACCTATTGTTTTACATTTTTCATTTTAAAATGTTGGGGAAGGATTCATCTCACTGCTGCAGGATTGGCTCTACAACAATAGGTCAAACCAGGACAACAAACACAGAGTGGGTAAAAAGCACAATTCCCTGACAATATAAACTCCTACAGTAGCTCTCAGTGAATGCTATATTTTCTTTAAGCTCGTTATGTTCACCCTGTCCACCTCTTGTTTAGCACCATGGATAAAATATGTGTTATTTAATATCACAATATTGATAGGGAAAATCAAACAAAATCAAGCATTCACAATTATACAAGAATCCTGCAAAATGTTATTTTTAATGTACTTACTATATATTGTCATAAAGCCGAATTAGCATAATGTCCATGACAGCCAGTTATAGCCATAGACTTTGTAAAATATGGACTTTGGGTCCGTAACATCACCCATACATGCCTGATGAGATGAAACGAAGCTCAAAGGTGGAGGCTTTATTGTTTTTGTTCCAGCTTCATTACAGTTCATATCAGTAATTTCAGCTGTCAGTTAGACTGCTTAACTGTCCTCTCAGCTCCTTCAGACTGACAGCTGCAGAGTGAGGCTCACAAACAGACCAGGAGCCTTGATTTATCAATTAACATGCAGTAAATAAGTTCAAAGCACACAAACATCAGAATATTTCTGTGATTTAACGGCTAGGCCATGCCCCAAATTATGCACAACTTTGAATCTTTATTAAAAGAATAAGTTCATAAATGAAAGTTAAAAGGGAATCATTCCCTTTTTGGAGGCAGCCTCAAGTGGCCAGGTGAGGAATTGCATTTGCACTTTCACTTTTCAACCCTTAAGGTTGCTACCTAGGTACAGTTACTGATATTAAAGGGAGCCAATAGCTAATCCAGTTTCTGTGTACAAAATATAACTGTATATATTGGTAAATTACCCAAAGCTCATCAAGAAAATGTGAGAAAGGTGTTTTTAGCCGCAGTCTGTGTTGCTGTTGCACCACATTTATATGCTGGCTGCCATGTATGTTTGTCCATCTGCAGCACATGTGGACTGTGATCAAAGTAACAGTTGACCCAGTTTCACAAAGGTTGAGCATGAAAAGTCTCACAGAGGTAGCTTTTTTTGCAGGGCAGCAGTGTGAATCAGGTGTTGCTGTTATTTTGTCCACCCCCTGTGTTTGCTTCTCGTCAGCCCAGAAGGCAACTGCACCACCCACGGGGAGTCGGCATGTTTACTCCTGCTCTGTTTTCCCTCTCAATACTGTAGCTCAGGTAAACACACACACAGCCGCACACAAAGAGTTACAAACGGGTGTTGTTTGATGAGTCATCCTCAGGTTAGCATTGTAACAAGATTCATTTCTGGTGAGGGAGGAAACGTGGAGGATAAATAGGAGTGAAACCAATTTGGGCAATGTCAACCATTTCATTTGCGGTTAACGTGAACCAGCTAATTACAGATTTGCATTTCCATCTAAACAGATTGATTGCAGCAACAGATGAGAGACAAGCAAAGAGGTGGAGGGAGGCAGGGCAGGCTGCAGATGAGAGTGAAACAGAGACAAATAAAAACACATTTGGAATGGAGGGAAAGACAGAGAGAGGAGAGGTAGTTACAGTTGTTGTGTCATGATTTGAATGGTAATGAGGCAGGGACAGTCATTGTCAAACAACTGCTCCACCAGCTTTATTTGAAGCTTTTACAACATGGCAGTGTGCTGTTTCTCTGGGGATCCCGAGGGAAGAGAGGATAATCCAAAATTCACTGAATGTTTACTCAGTATGAAGGGCAAACCTCAACGCTGCAGAAATTAGGGACCTAATTGCATTGTAACCTTTATAGTAAAACATGAATACCTCACATATTGAGTGTTTATAGTTATTATGACAAACTTTCTGCTCTTGATATCTAATTTACATCATCCAAACCTGAGCATGCATTAAATATATTTAACAGAAAGTTTGCATTAGTTTGGTTTAAAACATTAAATAGGTATTTTTTTTGTTTGCAGCTCCTAATATGTGCCAACCAGACAAACAAACGCCCAACAAAATCCACATGGAACACCCAGCCTGTTTACTGAGTATCATTTTGGAAAAGTCGGGAACACAATAAAAGACCCAAAGCGTTGAATTTGCATCGGTCAGGCAAAAGTCATGTCATCATAGATGCTATTTTCTACTGTTCAGGCTTTTGGATTTCAGTTCAACTCCCAGTTGAGCCTCAGACAGTCTGAGCTGTTTAACGATGTCCTCCAGCCACAGTAGCTGGCCTTAAAACTGCTGCAGTTGTTGTTGTGGATGACATTGTTAACTCGCTCCGTAAGCAGCAGCATTGTGCTGCAGTCTTTTTGAATTTGTCCAGTGCATATCAGTACATACACTGCTTTTCATTGGATTGGATACTTCAGCTTACAGATAGTTTTATAGGATGCAAAGTGCATTTGGTTGTTGTTTCAAATCAAGTCTACAAAATGTCTCTTGTGGGATCCACCACTAACAATCTTCCTCTTTTTATAAGCTGCTTTTTGTGGTCTTTAGACCTCTTTAATTAACTGTAAACATTGGTTAAACTCTCAAAAAGACAGTTTGTACATATAACTAAAGATTCACCAAGATTAGGCTTTCGCCTTTGGATGTTTTCTTGTCTTCACCTGACTGTTTCCAAGAATAAGAAACTGCTGATGCAAGTAATTGTCTTCTTGTAAAGTACCCATAATACCTTGCAACGCAGGTTGTGTCATTCGTTGTAGTCCAGTTATATTCTAACAGCTGTTTGCCTGAAAGCAGCAGAGAGGTTTGTAAAGTTTTCACTGACCAACCAAATGAAACAAACAAATAAATATCAAATTAACTACAACCCTTCGTACATGCCGACCAATTTGAATATAAGCACCTAACATAAAGCGTGTTCAGATAATCCTACCTGAGTTTGAGTCTTTTTAGGCACTGGTTGAGCTCAGAGGTAACCTATTAACTCTGATACTGAACATTTTTACATGTGTACAATATGACACTGTGACAATACGTCGTGGATGGATGGATGGATGGGTATCACTCCAAAATCTTGATCAGAAATTGAAAAAACAAAAGGATCTCCATGGAAAACAAGTCCTTGTTTTTTCCACAACATTTTAAGTTCTTGTTTTTATCCGTCAGTTATTTTTTTTTGCATCCTGAACTCTGAGTTTAAAAAAAATAACAGCTCTTGTAAAATTTTACTCAAAAGTATTCAGTACTACACACACACACACACACACCGTCACACATTATAGGAGCTCATTTGACACTCAGCATACACAAAGAGACAGAGACAAGTTAGGATCTCCGATGGCACAACTCACTGTCGCGCACACAAGCTTTGAAAGCTATCTGCGTTCACACACACACACACACTCACGCACACACACACCAGCTAGCAACAGAGAAGAGTCAAGTGAAAATCTTTGCCATGGGCTACAAACAATAAGAAACTGATTAACATTCAGCACCCTGAACACAACCCAGCTCGCTCTGCTTCAGTCTCTGCTTCACTCACTTTCTCTTTGGTACTCTCCCTCTCTCTCTCTCTCTCTCTCTCCATTATTTGTTTTTCATCCCTCCTCTCTCTTTCTCTTCCTTCTGTTGACGTGATGCTTTCACAGCACATGAGAGAGACAATAGGATGAGTGTGTGTGTGTGCGTGCATGGACGATGATGACTAGAATAGAACATAATGAGGTACAGTTACTACATTGCTGAGATGACAGCATGCGGCAGGCAACATCTCTTCCTCCCTCTCTCCCTCTCTCCCTCTCTCCCTCTGCCTCTCCCGCCTCATCCGTCTGTCTCTCTCTGTGCTGTAAACAGATGTAGAGTACAACATTGTAACCACAATCCCCCTGGGCACTTTGGGAGCCTCTCACTCATGAAATCTATCTTTTTTCTCCCCCCTCTGTCCTCCCTTCACTTCTCATCGCTCTCTCCCCTCCTCTGTGAGGCCACAGCGGACCGGTTGTGGCTCAGTTGTAATTACGGAGCTGAATGATTTGGCTTGTAGTGCCATTGATGGGTTTGTTGCTGCTCTTGTTTTTTGTCAGATCTGAGGGAATTATCTAGAATACAACATGCTGCTTCACGGCCCGCTCTGTGGCGTTCAATCCAAATATGAATCGATAACTTGTTTAGGCCAAATTATGAAGCGATACCAGCACAGAGAACTTGAGAATGCTGTTTTACACTTTACTGCATGAATGAGTTCTTATTAAGGATGTGGTAAGTGATTAAGGGCTCCAGCATTCAGGCACACGCTAGTATCCACATTAAGTTTCAGCCTGCTGCAGGAAAGTCTGCTTCAAAAGGTAAGCTTTACATGTTGAAACTCTGAGATAGCAGCTAAGCCAGGGAAGGAGTGCAGGATTAGCAGGTTGATTTGCACCAAATTGTTTATTCCTGACATTTAGAGGAGGACAAAAAAGAGACAATCAAATACAGGTGAGATCCATCAAATGCATTTTAATAATGTTTACAGGCAGCCTATGCATGCATTGCTGCTCATTTTAATGAATTCAGGGAAAATGGAGAGAAAAGCTGTGTAATGACAACTAAAAGGAGTATGAGCACTCCTGCAAGCTGCACCCTTAATTACAACCCTCCGAGGAAAATAATTGCATGCAACATTACTACACTATGCAGCCAGATAATGTCAATATTGCATGATCCCCAATATAGCACAGATTTCAATCAATGTCATTTTTTTCCTGTCCAATCCTGAACTTTTTTATATTCTTGCTCTCTGCACCATCGTTGACTTTTTACCTTGCTACATGAGGGCGTCTGAGTGTTGGCATTGAACGTAAGCCAAGAGGCATTGATTTATCCTAAGGATACAGGGCCGGGCCTTTACTCTCATATATTCTCCACTCATACATCGGTTAAGCTTTTTATCTCTCCTGTTTGCTTGAATGATACTTTTGATTTAATCATAACATAGCATGACGGAGCTAGCCCGGGGCACAACAACACCAATAATCACCAATATGCACCATGGCCTGACACGAGCCACGCATAATCTCAGTGCAGTCTCTGGGTCTACACTCATACTATCCCACTTTTAAATAATTTGTGAATGGATTCTGAAAAATAGTTCATGAAGTATTATTTTAAATAATTTTAGCCAATGCAAGATCACCTGTCAAACCACAACTGGCAGCCAATAAGTGTCAAAGGATGGCCATGTTTCCACACTTTGTCACTGCAGTGCTTCACAACTCCCCTCTTTCCCCCTTGTGAATCTTTTAGCTTTTTCATTGTGCCGCTCTGTGTTTCTCTGTCTCTGAGGCCCTGTCAGACAGGCCCTTGGAGAATAAACCAGAGATGGTTGGTTTATCATGGATGGTTTTGGATGTTGCCTCTTAGGCTGAGCTTATCTGCCACAGCAACATCACACGTCGTCCTGTTCCGTTAGAAGCCCGGATGTCAATGATGGACCATCTATCCATATATCTAACAATCTAATCTGCCTTTTGGTCGGCCTGGCCATGTTAACCAATGTCTCTGCTGCACCCGGCTTGTCATCTCAAAGGGAAGACATCATGTTGCACTGTGTCCACAGCTGTGTGTGTGTGAGTGTTTCTGTTTGTCTTTAACAAGCTCAGAGAGGTTGATGTACGACCGGCCAGCTCCCATTCACTCCCTGCTTGATCATGTTGATGGATTGTTGCTCCAAGTGTGTGTGTGTCTGTATGTGTGTGTGTCCCATGCTATAGATTGAGAGATATAAGGTGAGTTTTGTGGTGAGTTCCCCGCGGCCGAAACTTAAATAGTACTTGAAAAAGCAATGACTCTGCTTTTGGTCTGTGCATGTATGTGTGTGTGTGGAAACCTACTAGCTTTGTGTTACTGGCACACAAGCAAAAGCCAAATTAAGTTGGTGGATGTCAGTGAGACCTCATCTACTCTCTGTATTAAAATTCAGCCAACATCTGCATATGCAGTCCATGTAATAAACAGTCCCAGCATGCCCTCGCATATTCCCGTATTGTAGTTTCCATGTCGTCAGCATTCTGTCCACATTGCAGTTGAATCTTGTTTGTTGCCTGCCTTGTATGCAGAGGACACAACTAGGTTGATCTGTCTTTACAGCTGCTTTTCCTTTCTGAGACAGTGTTTTCTTGGAGGTTTCTTAGTGTGTTTTGGCAAGTCGAACCATCTTTCAATCCCAAAAGTATCATGACTCCACATTCAAGTTTTTATTCAATTATATCCTGATTCAGAACCTGCCATGAATTAATGTGCATATTGAGAGCAAACCTAAGATGCAATCATTTCTATAACATCCTTATCCTATGAAAAGTGCAAGTTTAGAGAACACACGTACTATACATAAACGTATGGTTGTGGTTGTAAAAAAGCCTGCAGTTTCTGTGAATGTCTAACCTAGGGTTAGGGCAAAAACTGCCCGGTTAGATGTTATAAAAGACAGTTTAAAGAGTAAATAAAAGTACAAACATGTCAGAAGTGAAGCAGTTACAAGGTGCCTGTACAAACGCCCTATATTGACGTTTTAAAAGGAGACCAGTCTCTTATCAGAATGGGATCCAGTCCAGGATAGCCAGGCAGACTGATAGCAGGCAGGTCCAGGGGTAATGAGGCTGTACGTGTCTATGAGATTTCTACCCGCAGTGATCGTGTTCCTGTTTGTGATGATGAGTTTTCTTCCTACATGATGAGATTTCTGCCCACATCTGAACCGCTGGTAATGAGCTTTATACCTGCAGTGGGGAGTTTTTGGGGTGATAATGAGGTCTGTACTGCAGTGGGGTGGAGGGGGGCTGTCTACCTCATCACACCAGTAAAACAAACAGCGTGTGCATTTACACCTGTAAGATAATGTCACAGATTTGATCACATCCAAACAGAAAATGGTAGTGTAATTATATTCTGAACACAGTGGAGAGTGTGTGAATGCCCACAGGGGGAGAGGCGTGTGAGGTGTTGCTGGTTCCCTAGTTTTAGCGAGCATGATGGAGTTGGTATTCCACATACATGCACACCACCAGAGTGCTTGACTCTACAAGTTAAAGATCTAATAAAATATGAAGTTTCCCCTTTCATATTGCATGTTTTGTGCAGTTATTGTGGATCATAATCAGCATCAGTGCCTGAATTTCACATGTAAATGGACTGTATCACTGTAGTAATAATATAAACTATCAGTGCTGCTTTACAAGATGAAAAGAAACTGTCAGTGGTAGTCAAAACTAACTTTTCAGATTAATTTCAGATGAGGTTTGAGTGGCATTCATTCAGTCTTATCTGCCTCAAACACACCCCATAAACTCACATGTAAACACACACACACATTGCTTTTTAAAGCATTACGTGCATATTTTGCATATTGCTGTAAAAAACAGATCTTTCACAGTGTGAACAGAATGCTGGCACGTCGTATCTGAAGAAGGAAGGGTTTATTATTTGTTAATTAGCATATTCAGATCTCAGAGTGTGTCTGCGTCCCTCTTTTTGATTGATATAACTTTAATAAGAAGATCATAAATAGCTTGCATTTCACCTCATTAGTGGAATTCATAAAATTGTTACTGAGTTTAATATACTGTGATTGGAACATAGTGTTTAATGCAGACAGGTGTGTGAATATAGAGAGAAATCTGTGACTAATATATGCAAAGACACCTTTAAATAAGCATTTATAATAGATATTGCCAGCACTGATGAGAGCACACAGTTGTGCATATTCCCCACAAAGGTGACATATGACTTTCAATCAGTTGAGTCATTTGAATCTTCATGGTTGTCCATCATTTCAAGTCCAAGTCCAGCATGAATCACTTTGAACTGAAGCCCAGGAGGGATTTGCTTGACAGTTTAAACCAATTTAGTGTTATTTATCCTACTCACACCATAAACAGGTAGATTTCTCGCATGAAGAGTCCTCGAGAGTTCATACGTCTCATGAATAATATATGTAATCTGAATCGCAAAGTGACTCAAATGTGAGTAGTAAAACATGATGAATAGTTGATCACTGATGGAAACGACGGATCTTTTATCGTTCCTCTGCTCTCGTTCAGCCCCTAATGAGTCACACTCAGATTCCCCGTGTAGTGAGCGCTCTGTTTATATCTCTTCCATCTTCTCCATCGCTCCCTGCCAGAATTTGTTGCATACCCCTTTGCACAAATCACAGTATTTGTTTCAAAGCTTAAAGTTCTCATCCTGAACCTGATGAAGTCAGCCTCAAAATTGATGGTTCACTCCATTTGGGCATCACTTTCTTTACTTTACTGGGTTTGTTCACGTCAGGCTCTGCTGTTTTTACCACTGAAGCCAATAACATGGTTCTTAGCAGCAATGCATTTTTGGGCATCCATTAAGGCCACACTATGGCCTTTACTTTTACAACAAAGGTAGATGTTTTGGGATTCGGGGGAATTTAAAAGAGTTTCAGCAGCATGAAAGTTACCATACTGGCCCAAATATGAAAATGCCCTGATGATGTTTAGACTAGTTCTGTTGGGGAAAAAAACGTCTAAAGTGGAGATAGTCCACATCCTTGCAGCCTTTTCTTTTGTAACAGTAAAACATAAAATGGGCCAACTTCCATTTAAAGTGAACATACAGTTAATAAAGCTTCCACATCGTTCCATACGAAGAAACAAACTCAAGTATTTATTGGGGGATTTGTGGAAAAATGATTCAATTATTTTGTGTTATAAGCAGTATAATGCACAGTGAGCACTTGCTGTATGTGATCACTTATTTATTTAGCTGTCAATGAGCACTGACCCTTCAGAGGTAAAATCTGGCTGATACAGGAAACTTTGTCCAGACTCAGCTTTGGAAATGTTAGCTCACACTCAGCCTGGTCCAGGTGGACCTGTGTGGGTTCTGATCGCTCCCAGCTCTCACTTTCTACAAAGATATAATCTCCACTTCCTGCAAATTTGTCTCATTCTTTCACTCTTCTCCTGTCATCAACTCTCTCAGGAGACAGCCAGGTTTCTCTCCATCCTGCTTTCCTTCCGCCTGTTTCCATGTTTTCCTCTCCTCTTCTCATCTAATCCGCGATTCAAATTACCTGAACGCCTAATGCTGCCTTTTAGCGATGCATGAGTGGGATCAACTGAAGGGAGTCAAGCAGTGGATTAGTTCACACATACACCCACCTGCCCGCCCACACACA
>CAFUXE010000734.1:895370-910236 GCA_903364295.1 Serranus cabrilla
ACCTTGCTATTGGGACTTTTTTTTACATGTTTAAACATAAATATATAGTTACTCTTCCAATTTATCTCGGAACAGAACAGCAATGTCTTAAGGCTTGGGAGTCAGATGCAGCAGACCTCAATGTTCAATGAATTGATTTTACAGTCTTTTAGCAACTTGTTGTAGGCTAATACAGGCCCCTCCCTCTCTCTCAGCGTGTGCAGGCAGACAGCAGAAGTCCCTCCTGATGCTCAGTTCAAACTACACCCCTAAATAGAGGTGCTGTAGTCACTATGGAGCAATCAGTGTGATGTAGCAGCCAATGGGTGTGTAAACATGTAATATAACTGACGTGGGAAAATCCCTGTTTTTGTAAATACCCATGTATGTGTGGACAAGGCCTCAGAGGCTGTGGAGCTTTTCCTCATGCTCCCAGAATGAAGCAAAGTAGAGAAAAAGTGTCTCTAACGAGTCTCTATTTCAGTTTAATTCTAGGCTACTCCCCTCACATCCGCCTGAGCTTCTACCCTGAGACTGGGGGAAAGTTCTGTGTGTGAGTGTGTGTGTGTTGTGGTATAACATGTCATAGCCATGGTATGTGAGCAGCAGAACTCTGAGGTAGCTGGAAGTAAACCAAAACCAGCTCATAACACACACAGTAAAATGCACACATGCTCACACACTGACACATATAGTGCTCCCAGACGCACACAGTAGGAGGCAGGGCTTCAGTGTGAATGACATGGCCTAGATTGGAGGGTGAGTCATTTCCTCTAAATGGTTGAAAAATGAGGGAATGTCCCTTTATGGAAAAAAGAAAGCATTTTCTTCAGCAAACTCCTCTCTGATTCTCTCTCTTTGTGTCTCTCATTCTCCGTCTGTCATGTATCAAGTCTGACAAGAAATGGAACGAACTGTTGAAGATATTTAAATATGGATGAAACTGACTGAGATGTAATTTGTTGTATTTTTAATCACATGGATTATGTTTACTGTCACCATCATATCATGTTAAACTTAAGCAGCTCGAGTGAGACAAAGCGTGAAAGCAGGTGAGGTGGTGGTGACGCTTACCGTCCTTTGGGGGCGGCTCTGTTCATCGCATCTCACACTTCATTCAGTAAAACAAACAAGCTGTCAATTTTGCTATTTGAACAGCGTTATTGATGTAGAGTGCAAAGTTTGTCCAGAGGTCTGTGCTTGAGGAAAGGTCATGGGGTCATTTAGTTCAAAAGGATTCTCCCCCTTTGGGACCTGAACGTTTTCAGAAAATCTGCTGTAATATACAGTGACAATAAATGTGCTCAAGATTTATGCACAAGTGGAGATTGTGGCCTGACTGTTGTGGCAATATGGGAAACAAGGACACCACCATTCCTTTCCACAGCAGATGTATAAGAAATGTGGAAATTAGCTGGGGAGATTAGTGACTTCTGTGTGGGATGACAGACAGATGAACAAAGCGATGAAATGGTCGATATTTCCTCTTTCAGCGTTTACATTACAGTCAATGAGAAGCCTGGTGCATCTTATACACCTTAAAGCTAGGTTAAGCTAGGTTCAGGGCAAAAAACGTCCTGGTTAGGCGATATAAAACAGACAGTTTAAACAGTAAATAAATGTACAGAAATGCTGGAATGAAGTAGTTATGAGAGTGACGTGTCTACCTTAAGTTATGTAGAAATGTGTTCTCAAAAAGTGAGCCACAGAAGTTAAGTAAAAAACTTAAGTTACATAATAAAATAACTTGTGTTTTCACATGGGACGTGAACCACATTCTCCTGGGCAAATGTCCGCCGTTTGTTCAACCGATCCACCTCCCCTCGCTCATGCTCTGAGTGTGACATTAGTCATTTAAACTCACTGTCAATCACAGAAAGATGGCGCATTGGACAGTCTAAAACATAAATATAAGTCATATTTAGCTGCCTGTACAAATGCCCTATATTGACCAATAGTAAGTTCCTCTAGCTCTTCCTCTGCATCCTGAGTCTGAATAAACCACGTCATTGACTTGGACAGAGACCTGCTCTTTGAGGTGATGCTCAACAGTTACACGGTGCCACCCAAGATCAGAGCACTGAGAGAGTAAAACCTCCAGACTACAAAGAACCACCCTAACCAAGTCTTTGTAAACACACCCTGAGGCCCAAGTCACATCAAGTTAGCATTATGGAAAGAAACTCTCAATAACTCTCACTGTTCCAGTTTCCTCTCCTCCTGCATGCACGAATCTCTGAAAAAGTCATGAACAAAGGCGTGAAATATCAGAGGACTTGTTTATATTGAGGAAAGTGTAATAAAACATCTAATTAAAAAACAGAAATACATAGATTGCGAAGGCTTTTGCGACGCTGATTTCCTTCTTTATTAGATTCATTGTGATTCTGACTGTGAACCACTCAGGTTAACTCAACAGCGTATTGTTTTGGGGAGTTGATTATTACACTGCTGGGTTTCTGTTTGCTTGCTGAGACCGTGTGTAATTTAGTTATTGCTCAATTTGTTAATATTGAGTCATATTCTACTAATGTACAACTTAGCAGTTTGCATACAAAATGAGAGATTCACGGCTTGGAAACGATTACTGGCAAAGAAGAAAATAATCATTTGGCATCATTTGTTTAACTGAAATATCAATCTTTAGGATTTCATGATAATGCTATCCAGCTGGTACTCCGAGCAAACAAACTTATTTCTTCCAGTTTTGCAGATATTGAGTTGTGCAGAAGTATCTTCCTCAGACTGTTCATTAAGAGAGTAAAAGTGGTCACATGCGAGCTATCGGTACCATGTTTTAATCAGCCTGGGTCTCTAGGTAAGGGATGACATTTACTTAGGTTACACTCCCTCATGACATGACTAGTGCTATATTTAATGGAGCCGCGGTCCCAGGGTGAGAGAATACCCTTACCTTGATGGGGTCCCCACATGAAGTACTGTAAGTATGTCTTAATAAGCCTGACTCCGGCTGTAGAAGACGACATCATTATCCCTAGTTTTAGCCTGAACCGATGAACCCCAAGAACACACATGCATTTAACAGAGCCTGAGGATTTTAATTTGTAATTATTTTGTCTGTTGGGTATATTTGATTTACGAAGGGTTGAGAAGAACTCTAAAAATCCCAATTTTGTGAGCAAAATTCTAGGTATTGACCGAAATATAATGAGGGAAAACAGGCCACATTTCTGGAAAAAATCTTGGTAAATGGAAGATTAATGTTACATTCCTTGGATGCTCAAATTGTAAAGAGAAAGTTCTCATCCCAAAGAATAATTTCACCCATTACAAAGTAGTGACGTGACAATTAGGATGCATGAAGATGTATAATATATATAAATATTTTATGTTTCAATAGCATTGGTACCATAATGGTTCACCAACCCAATCCTATCCTATCTTTCTCCAGATTCAAATACTGCACCTTTAATTCACAGATCATGTCAGTTTTTGAAGAGGGAAAATAGTCATTGTAGTCATTATTATATCATTTTTCTGTAAAAGGAGAACAGTCATGCTAAGTAGCTTGACCAAGCCGAACAGTTAGTATGAAATGTTAAAAACATGTCAATTGTTAAATAAACCAGAATTAGCTGACCTTTTGAAGATACAACAGTCAACGTGAGGTCTTCCAATCTGCTCCACAACCCATTTTATACTTTTATTACTTCTGAAACTACTACCTGAATCCACAAGCTTCGTAAGGTTACAGCTAATATATTCTCTTAATGTCAGTCCTCAAGTTGGCGGAAGAGAGCTTCTCTCATAAAATACTCTCCTCTTTAGGCTTTATTTTATAAGAAAGAAATTCAAACACATCATATATACACAGTTTATATTGTGTCTGTGCATAATTTGATCATGTTTGCGACTTGTTTGTCCAAGTTTTGATTGTATGTCTCTATAAGTAACCCAAAGTAGATTCATAATGTTAGAAAGTAATCACATCATATAAGTGTTTTGGTCTCGTATGGGTGATATCACACAGACTATGTCCATGTTTTTGTTCAGTCTAAGGTTTTAGACACCCACGTAACCCTTGTCCATTTATCCGATAAAGTTGGGTAAAGCTGCATTGTTTCCTTCCCATATTAGAACAATCTATCTCACGACATTCAGCCACTCTCCAAAAACACAGACTTCCAAGACACAATCATTTCTTCTCAGTTCATTCACCCACTCGTCACAGGCCCATATTATCTATCATATTGCATTCATCCTGCCTCCATTCCCCTGGAGCTATTCTGTTCTGTTTCGTTTTGACCCCTTCTGTGTTCAGACAAGCCGCTACACGCTTTAATTTAATCAACCAGAAGCCTAGAGTCTGGAGAAAATAATAAAACCTAATCACTTTACTCTGCTCCTCGCTCCATCTCCATCACTGGAGGAGGAAGAGGAGGAGAGGAGAAATCTTGGTTGTCTTATCTCCAAAGTCTATTTATTACCAGCCTCGTGTAACTCCATACACACTTCAAAACTCAGGCTCTGGGCAGAAATAACTATAAGACAGAGTGTATTTATTACCAGCTTTGTGTAACACGGGCACACACATTACAGGCCTCGTTTGTTCCTCTGCTGATATACAATGCACAAGCTGAAGCACAGTGTGAGCTGCAGGGACGGGACACAATAATAGAAACAACTTGAGGTATTTCTATGATGTATCTTTAATCACATTAATTGCTAGAATCTCAAAAACGTGAGAACAGGATGCAAGTTAGTTAAATGAGGAGACAATTGTGACAAATGAGGCACATAAAGAGACATGTTTCCAACACATTACAGTTCCCAGGTTTACCGAATGCCAATTTGCGGCATGTGTCAGCTTTACTGGGTGTTGATGAAGTGAGTACAAGCAACAACACGTCTTCAGCAAACGTGACAAAAGAAAAGTCCTCGTGTGAACAGAACATTTACTTTAAACACAGAGACGGAAATTTGTGGATCATTTGATCATTTTGATGACCTGAGTTTAGTATCTGAGATGTCACCAACTTGGTTTTTGGAGCCAGAAGTGACCATATTTGGACTGAAAGGTGCATCTGACTAAGAACTGGAGGACACTCAATGCCCATCTGCCCTTCTGCATTAGCTTAATCTTTCATGTCCACTTCTTTTATACGGTCCATGTTCAAACACTGAAAACTGCATCAGATCATAGAAAAACATGTCATCAACCGGCATTTATGTTTCTTTTAAAACATAATTTCAATGAATTCTCTTCTTAGTTTATACAGGGAAGAATGAGCAAAAAATAATAATAATTCTGTTGTTTTATTGTACTGTGTTATTAGTCAGTCCAGATGACCAGCATGCACTGGGGTGACCACATACAGTTAGTCATGTCACAGCTGTCTGCTGTTTGAAAGCTGACAGCCAGTTTCAGTCACCTTTAATGGTTTTCTAATCTGAACCGAAACAATACACAGTTCCTATCAATCACACCATCGATCCCTGTATTGAGTGCAGTAATGAATGCTGGCGGTCTCAATTACACTTAATTGCTGCATTTGAAAGAGGTTGCTAAGGTCACTGCTTCACATGACATTTGACTCCTGTCCTCTGGAGCCTAGTTATCATGGAAATAGCTGCCATGGTAACGAGGGACAAATGAAGGGTTTTAATCTGCCGTCTGCAGCTGCAGAGGTTGGAGAGCCACCAAAATACCGGGTGTAAAAGTCCCACTGTAGATGGAGAGCACTGATACATTGTGTTTGGACTGGGATCAGTAAAATGTATCATTAAAAACTGCAGTTTGTTCCAGTCATTTTTTATGACTTGAATTAAAAACCCACTGCAGGTGCACTGAGTTTTGATTGTGGACATGCTGTCTTATAATCTGTAAGGAACAATTTACAGTTAACTTGGCAGTAAAAAAATCAAATGTAGATAAAAGGTCCATCAAGACGTGTCTCCATAATAAAACCATTTATGATCACATTTACACCTGGATTTAAAAGCTCCCGTGTAGCTAAAGGATGTATAAGTGGTTTTACATTATAAGCCTCTGCTAATTATCCCTCTCTGCATCCTGTTAGGAGTCAGGAATGCTGTCTATGTTGTGGCTGTTTGCTATGTACATAAACAAAGCTACAGTATCCCAACAATATAAGTCACCTGAGAGTTTGTTTACGACATGTAGTAAAGACCAAACACAAATCACAGCTGGATCTGGAAATTGTCCAGATTGAACACAAGAGCACATTTGTGGTGGGCAGAACTTCATTAAAATTCCTACTTAAACACATTTAGGCATTTGAGGCTATTTTCACACTGGATGCATGTATTGTTTTCAGAAACAGATACACATACAGATATCATTTGAATTATCTAGGTCTACTATTTGTAGTTGTAAAGTTTCATGGGGCTGTGATGATCCTAGAAGTCACTACAGGTCATTTATACAGTGATGTCAAGAATAAAAAAAAAAAGATCTCACTAAAACAAAATGCTGCTATGGGGACTGACATCATCACACATTAGTTAAAGTTATATTGTTCTTGCTGAATCCACAAGAGTCTCAGCTTTCCATTCATATCCCATCAATGCAGTTTCAAGTCTGTTTATGGACCCCAGTATGCAAAAATATTCAAAAACAATCAGAAAACAACACATTTGTACTGTGTGAGAAAAACAGCATGTTTTTTTTTTGCCAGAAACTGAAGTATGAACTATCATTGTTTGACTGATTCAAAAGAGTTGAGAATAAATTAAGCTGCAGTCTTACATCTGAATGTGTCTGCAGTTAAAGGCATGCAAACAAGCACACATGCAAAGGAGGCCGACTTCTGCCCATGTGATAATTGGGGCCACATCTGGCATAAATCCTGCAGTGTGAACGCAGTAAAAACTATTATGTGTCTCCAGGCTTCCAGCCAGCGCAGGTGTCGCTACCTCTGGTGCTGTTTAAATAAAAATAACTCGGCCATATGTGTATGACACACAAATCCATACATGCACACACACCAACATGCACGGCACAAAATTGCACAGGCTCATGCCTCCTTTTGCAGCCGCTCACACATTTCACAATGAGACGCACGCACTGCTGAACAAAAAATAACAAACTAAGCAGTGCTAAGACCCCCAGATTAAGATAGCATGCCAGAAAGGCGACACTGACCTAAAAATAATAAAAAAAAGAGACACTGCAGCTGCTGCTACACTCGAGTCAGACTCACACCAACACTGTGACCTTTCTGCAAATGTAGAGAAACCCATAACAAAAACAATTATCCACCGGGATATGATAAAGTAGGTAATTTCATGCCCTGCTGCTTAAGTTGTGGCATTCCTGTCAGCTTGCTCTGAAAATCATTGTCATATATCTCTCTTATTTATTCCAAAGCCTCACAATGGTGACCGACAGTGAGTGAAATACAGTACATTTACAAGTCAGTCCATAAATAAGGAAAACAGCCACTTTAGGACCAAGACTAAACGTGGAAAACATGGATAAAACATCATCTTTACCACTAAAACAAGTTGAAAACAGATTTATTTCATAGGGATTCTGCTAAAAAAGACGTGATTTTCTTTGGTTAATCTTCTGCTAATATTATATTATAAATTGTTATTTCATCCTGGTAAGCCCTGCTTGGAGAAGCTGTTCTTGTTTTTTGAGGAGTAAATCTGGATGAAACGTGGAAGGACTAATGCAATGTTAGAAATATACAACAGACGACTTATCCAACTGAGCGAAGACAGATAATAAACTTAAGAACTTAAGAAAATAATAGGATCAAGTGTTACTAAATCTACAACTCGCTCCATGCAGCTCCTGACTGTAGTCTAGGATATTTAACTGGTAGGGAATTATTTTTCAGTACCACAGTGGAGAAACACAAACAGACACATGCATTTATCTGCAAATCACTATCAAACAAGTTTTGTTTTAAATCAGGAATCCATCCACACAAAACTAAAAGGATTTTGAATAAAAATGGGAACATTTACACAGAAATATCAGACAGTATAAAGTCTGCAACAAAACCAAACTATGTGTCAAAGACCACCTCACAGGCTGTTTGCAAAATTTAGACTCATTTAGAAAAAACTGTTAAAAAATGACTTTTTTGCCATTATTTTAGGAAAGTGAATGCATTGTTCCCAAACATCTGTACATTTTGCCAATGCTTATTTGCCACAACTGCAGCTGGCAGCGAAAACAAAGATTTAATCTGGATTTAATTGAAAGATTTAATTTCTTTACAAAACTGATAACTTCATGTTGTGGTTTGGTATTCTTTGGCCTTGCTGTCATTGTATCAATATGAAATAATGCTTAAGGATGTAACTTAAAAAGGGTTTATTCTTGCACAATAACACAATGAAATGAAGAGTCACCTACAGTGTCCAACTGTGGACTTTTTCAGAAACAGAGGAGAAGAAGAGTTTGTTCCTGACGGTTCTTTCAGCCTTTTGAGTCTGACTTCAATGCCAGCACAATTTCAAGGACAGTTTTGCCCTGAGTCCTTTAAATACAGTGCTGGCACTGGATGTTGTCAGTGTCTGGAGCCTTTTTATTTCATTCCCCCTCTTCCTCCTCTCTGTTGTATATTTTTATGCCTGTGTGGTTGCTGGTATCTGTGTAGCTCATGATAAAGGTTTCCCCAGAGGTACCAATATCTTTTCTTTACACAAACCAACAACCATTAAAAAGCCAATTTAACCAAAGTGTGTTTCAAGTGTTAATTTATCTATTTATAGATATGAAATGCTAATTATACCTGTATAATCACTGCTGCTGTTAAAAAATGACCTATTAATGGGTTTTGATTTTACATCCTCCATAAAATGAGATTAATCTTAACAGAACATTGAAGAAAACAACAGAATGACTTGACAACAGCACATTTTCCAAACAATTAACACCACACACACATATACCGACATGATGTAACAAACGAGTGACGCACAATAATGTCTAGACTTTTGTTTGTTGATCATAAACACATACTTTAATTGTATTTTCCTTGCTCCTAACTCGCCCCGACAAATAACTGCTGTCTGACTGTTTCTCCTGAGATGGAGAGAGGACGAGGGAAGAGACGGAAAAATAAACAGACACAAAAACTTGCAAGAAGCATGGTAATAAAAGATGTCGCTGAGAATAGAGGGAGTAAAAAGATGGAGGAGTTGGGAAAAAGTGTTTGGCTGATGAGTTAATAGGTGAGTTTGGATGTGACGCAGCTCGTCTGATAGTTGGAAGGAGGACCACATGATAAACATATATTGATATCTGAACACTGGATTCTGTGGCTTTTTGTGGCTTACTTTCACTACTTATTGGATTCAACATGATTTGGGAAATGAAAGCTCCTTTTACTCTCACTTTGTGGAGAGAATCTACTGAAGAAAATCTCATTTGTATATACATATCTGCAGTGCAGAATCTGTGCGTGAGAGGAGAACATTTTGGTATTGGAAACATTCTGGTTTCTGTTTTTGGTCTACTTTATTATTTTTTAATGTATTTGCAGGAAAACAGGAGCAATGTTTGTGTTTCGTGTGGAGATTCTCATGTCTCAAGTTACTATTTTGACTGTAAACATTGACTGACACACAGAAGAGGAAGTCTTGGTCCCTGGATATCTATTCCAACATCCTGATCCACTGACTATCACTGCAGCATTCAGTCTGGCTGGCCTTCCTTTTATCCAAGTCCAGCTCTGACCAGTTATTATCAGTCCACACTGAGGCTACAGCAGCTGCCATGCAGTTAGCAACAGCAAGTTTCAGCGAATATCAACAAATGATTGAGGCAAAAGCACAAAAATGTTATTATTACAGCTGCAGGAAAGAGCTTTCAGGCTAAAGTTTGGTACCCCACAATTTAAGTTAGTTATCTTATTAGCTGAAGTTACAGGCTCCCACTTTTATAAGGTATTTATTTAAATGTCCTGTTGCCAGGCTGTCTTCAGAACTCTCTATTTCTAAATAATACATGAAAAGCTGCACAGATTGGATTATGGATAGGTTGTTTGTGTCCAGAGGGCTGAAGGAGTTTATCATCAATAATACCCAATACTCTCCCAGCCACACCAGCTGCACCAAACCCGTCTCAATAAGTGGAACCGTTCACAGGATCTGATGGCCAAATAATGTAGAGCCAGATCTGAACTTCAGTACCTCAGTCTGCATAAACACGTATGAGCAGCGAGGTTATTCAGACAGGGATTGTAGTGTATGTTTTCCAACAGGCTCTGTCATTCTGATGCTGAGAGCTCTTTGATTTATTTATTTTTTTACAAACTGCTGGTGATTTTCCTGCCATTTTCAGTGAAACCCCAACTGTGCACATGTGTGTGTGTGTGTGTGTGTGTGTGCACACGCGCAGATCCTGCAGATTGCTCTGCTGCAGTACTTTAACATCCATCCTCCTCCTCCTCCTCCTCACTCCTTCACCCTACAAGACACCCGGCTGCGGGTTCTATTTCACATACACACATGCACGCCTGGACGCACACACTCACACACACACTCTCTCTCACACACACACAGAAAATGTCCTTTAACGCATCAGGGGGCTCCTCCTGTATGTTCGACTGCTGCTTGCTGCTTGCTGAGGTGGACTGATTGAAAATAACATTTATTTTACCTTTCTCTGCCTGGTGCTGCACCATGGTGCACACACACACACACACACACACACACACTTTTCATTTCACAAATTCTATTGTAATGTCAGGACCCAAAGACCAAGAAAGCCTCATTTCTAGATTGTCAGTCATAGTGGTATAGAGCTGCTGTGCTTTTGTCATGCACCAAACTATGATTCAGTCTTGAAGATGATGCCAGATGATATAGACAGAGGCCAGAGAAAGGAGGTGGGATAATCAGCAACATCCTGTTTTGGCTACAGAATCATAAAGGTTTAAAGGAAATATTGTTTAATTTTGAAAATCAGTACTTCCTGCCATGAGATAGAGCCTGAGCGAGCGTTGACGATTATTTCGTAATATCCACTTGTTGGTTGAGTGGGAGTTATGTCACAGTATGCCAGTGAGATGTCAGCATGGATGGCTGAGTCATGGTATCAAAAAAATAAATAAAATAAGTACAATTTTATCAAACCATTCTATGTATTTTGGGGGTTTATAAGAGACACTTTTTCCATATTCTTAGTACTAGCAGTAGTTTATTTCCTATTTTAAATACCAGTTTAAATACAAATTCCATTTATTTTAAGTATTTTGGGAAGTAAGAGTAAGTCATACATTTTTTTTTAATTAAATAAAATTTAAGTACTAGCAGTAGTATATTTACTCTTTTATATTGAATAATTTATTCATATTTTCACATTTTTTTAATAATGACTTACTGTCACAGTCCAAATATCGTTAATATCGTCTTTTTATGGATAGCAGAGCTAGTATATGGAGAAAAATATGTTCTCCAAACTTCAAGAGATGATTTTTTATTTTTTCTCATGATAAATTAGTTAAAATCACCTTGATATTGGTGTGGAAAAGAAACTTCATCGATTATCCCTTCAGTATCAATATACAGTCAGATAACACTTAAACCACCAATGTATATCCACTAATTGAATGACATACTTAAGTTTCCCATAATGTTTCACAGAGCAGCTTTCACATGACGGAACTTGGTTGTTCAGTTCCAGACTCATTAAAAATGCTAGTTAGTGTTCTTGTCATGTAGAAAAAAGAAATCTATAGGGTAAGTAACCAAGATCCAAAGTGTAAACAGTCTGAGCTCACAATCAATAGCTCAGAAGGTGACGTATTGGAGATTCAAGAGTTTTCCCCCTCTTTTCTCCCAGACAGGCTCTCTCCTCTCCTTGTTCACTTTTACCAGTCTCTCCAGCCGGCTCTCCATCCCTCAAGGGCTGACTTCTGCTCAATTTGCCCTGACCTTTCCGCCTGTAAACAGCCAGTCGGCAAGGTGACTGACTGGCTGTCCGGCTGATTCTAAATGGAACAGAGTGACAGTGGTAGAGATTGAGGGAGACGCACGGGGACTGCTTAGAGGAAGGAAGACGACCACGCAGACACAAACAAACAAGACAATAAAAACAAGTCAGCATTGCAAGGACTTCTGTGTGAGAGGACAGAAACAGAGTGAGGAGCTGCTCACAGAATGCACATTTAAAAGGTGTTTAAAGATGGAGAGTAAAACACATCTGCACACGGGATACTAGCAGTGGTGGCATGTAACTAATATAGGAGCAAATATTGTACTTTTTACTACATAAAGCTGCCAGCTTTAGTTACTTTTCAAGTGGAGATTTCACATGTTTAGAAAATAAACCACAAAAGTTAATTAATTTGTTAAATTTAGCCCTACATGGACAGTAAAATGCTGCTTAAAACCGGAGCACTAAGGAAACAAATATGTTGCATTGTAGGAATAACGAATGGTTCTTTTTTGCTGTAAAGCATAAAAATCCTCTTTCGATCTACACAGGAGAAATGTCGGCCCGTTCTTAGTCGGATATCAACAGTTTGTCACGTATCATGTGCAGGACCTTCGTGAAACGTGGGTTTCAGACACGTCCTGATGCATTGGAAATGTACATGCCAGACTCAAAATGATCTCTGAGCATCCACCCATTTCTACACCTGCTGACTTTTGTTCAGGTTCACAATGTGGCAGAAATTAATCCCAGCATGCACTGGCCTAAGAGCAGAGCAGCTCTCCAGACAGTTCATCCTTCTGCAGCATCGACAAATGCATTCTTAGCTTTGGGCGATTCAGGGAGAACACACAAAGTGTCCACGGGAAAGACCTGGACTGCAGCATGAACACAGGCAGGGCAGCACTGATGTGAGGTGACAGTGAACCACCAAGCCTCCCCGTTAGCCATGCTCACATTTAGCCACATGAAAATAATATTTTAAAGAAGCACAATGAGTAAAATAAAATACCATCCGCAGATCTACTGGTGATTGATTCATGAGCATTAATACAACATTTAACACACACACACACACACAGGAAACATAACATATAAGGTTCCTTTAAAATGGATTAAACCTCCAAAAACGAATCAGTGTGTCAGGAAAGATGGAAAAGTGTTTGACGGAAGTGTTATGATCCTTTATTTTGAAGGTTTTTAACATTCCAATTTGTTTTATTTTGATAAATCATATAAAAAAGAATGAAAACCGTGAAAGAGCCTACGTTACAGGAAGGATGTTTTTCTACATCAGTGACAGACAAACTGCATTCATTCACTTGTTCATGCTAGATTAGATGCCAGATTTCCACACAGAGAGAAGAGAAGGATAAATATGGAGACAGATCAGAAGCTCTGAGACTGTGGTTCTGCTGAGTTAGATGCTGGGTTTGTGGATGGAGAAGAAGAAAAGACTCGCTGTCTGACTTTGTGTTATCTGTGACGTCATCTCAGAGCTCACATTACATTTTCATCTAAAATCTTCTAGAACAGCCAAGGAAATGTACTGTAGTATGTATGTATCCTGTACACAGACATATATATATATATATATATATATATGTAAGAGCTGTGTGTGGGCAGATTATTACACATTAATACACAAAAAAAACACAGAATTGTACTGCAGTCAAAGGCTCACACACACACAGGCAGACAAAATAATAATAAAAACACATTCACACATACTGGGTAGATCACACACACTCACTTCACATTTTCCACACAGCTTTAATAGCTCGCCGACACACACACACATTAACTTACATTACACACTTATACACACAGCTGCACCATAACCCAGTAAATTCAACATGTGCAAACACACAAAAACAAAACTCACACAAGCACACAACAGCAGTGCACTTAGACACGTTGTAAATGTACAAATGTCCCACACACACCCCATTAACATCTACACACACACACAGTGCACTTTAACACACTGTAAATGTAGGTTTCATGCACATACACACAGAGCGGGGCTGTGGTGTCCACGTGGCCGTGTGGTTTTAGGCTCAGCTGGATCAGCCTGAGGTGAAGGAAATGGGAGACCTTCTTTCTGGTGAGTTTCTCTCTGTTCCCACTGTTTTTCTTCTCTTTAAATCTTTTTTTTCTATCCCCTCGTCCCTCCTTCCTTTCTCCACGTATTCCTCTTTAACAGCACTTTATTGACATGGAATACTGAAGTTTTATCGCCGAAGTAAGAAACACAAAATAAGACACCGGTCTCCCCTCAAAAACAACAATATAGGCAGCAAAATATGACGCTTATTTATGTTTTAGACTGTCCTCTGGCACCGTCTTGCTGACGTAGTAGTAATGATTGATGGTGATGCAGACTTTAAATGGTGGATGTCACACGGGAGGTGGGTGGGTCGAACAAACCGCAGACTTTCACCCAGGAGAAAAGGGTTTGTGTCCCGTGTGAAAACAAAAGTTCACGACTTTTTATGTAACTCACATCAGTGGCTCACATCACCCTCCTAACTACTTCACTTCCAGCATTTACGTACATTTATTTGCTTTTTAAACTGTCTTTTCTAACGTCTAACCAGGAAGTTTTTGCCCTAAACCTAGCTCAGTGGTTTTGTTGCATAAATTCACAGAAACTGCAGCTTTTTTACAACCCCACCGTGCTGTAGCGCGAGCCATGAAACCCTCACATGTTGTTATGATGATATTGACAAATGGTCTATTCTGTCATTTAGGTTGGAGCTCTTGTTGCAAAATAATGTTACAATACTCAAAAAATCAATCAGAAATGTGGCAATAACCTACAATTAAGTTTAACAAAGGACAAAGAGTTTGACTTCTTTTACCCCCACCGTTACGTTGCTGTCAGTTCCTTTTTTTGCTCACAACTGCTTATTTTAGTTTCCCTCTCATCCCCCTTTCTTCCTCCCCCTCCACTCCCGCCTCCTCTGGACATTTTAAGCCATTATAAAGCCTGGTTTGGCAGCC
>CAFUXE010000734.1:912689-926896 GCA_903364295.1 Serranus cabrilla
CCTTAAGGGCAGGCACAAAATCCAGTATCCTCTTGTTTTACTCCGAATCAAACATCACACCAGAAATTCAGTCGCATTTGTTTTCCTGCTTGTAGTTGAAGTTGTGCTAATGTTATGCAAACCTGTGCGACCCTTGTTCCTCAGTGGATGTTGTTCATACTGGAAAACCAAGCATTAGATTCCCACAGAAAAACAGTATAAAAGTAGCAAAAATGTCCTGTTTTTATCACAGAATTAAGGCCTTCTTGTGTAGTTTTAGTTGAGGTTTAGAATATTCTGGTTAAGTCCCAATTTCAAAAGAAGCAAATGCATTTAAATTGACAATTTAATTTATGATTTGGCATTCTGTATTCCCTTTCAGTTCAGTGGTTATACCAAGATGACATACAGATAGCTCCTAAATAAAATAATTTTTATTTCTTATTTAAAGAGTGAAACATTGAGGAAACAAGTTGCCAGCTGGTGTTCAGATACGGCACAAGTTCAGCTTTTCCCTCTGCCAGTGAAGTCTGCAGATTGGGTCTTACACTTTTTCTTCCCTGGTGGTTATTTCTTTAGCCAGTTTGCTAAATTTATTTAAAAAGCAGCTTTTTATTTTATTTAAACCACCTTAACGATCGGCAGCGCTTTATCGTTGAGTGTAAATGTTTAAAGCGAGGCTGTTAAAGGTTTTATTTAAAGTGAGATCAGTGGGAATCACTTTGATTGGAGGTTATTTGATGTATTTAAGCTGTAACTACAGTAAAAAGCACACGGGGTGCACAAGGGCTGCAGTTTCCTTATGTGTTGTTATGAATGTATTGATGCTCTGTAACTCTCGGCTTTCAGGATTTCCTCTTGAGGACAATGAAGTGGAATTGAAATGAATTGATTTCCTGATGCTTACTATGTATGCTGACTCACAGAGAAGACTTGTGTGGAAAAACTTTAGCTCATGCTGAAACTGCTAACCCAGGGGTCTCGCAACATAGCATAGCCAATGAGTTCTGACATGAATTTCTAGAGAGCAATTTAAAGGCCAGTTTTAATCTTCCCATGACCCACTTTTGGTTTCAAACCAGACTTTGACAAAACACTGCCTGCATTTTTTTAAGGTTCAGGACCTAAAATAAGATGCACGTCTGTTTCTGTTGGGTCACAACATGGCCGGGGAATGTTTTCATTAGCCTGGCTCCCAGAGATGGAGCCCGTATTTAAAGCTTTACATACACACCCTGCATGTCAGCAGTTCTTTATGGATCAGGACCCTGAAATGGATCATCAACCTTCCACGGGTCAATTAAAGTGGTGAGAGGCTAATTGTACTCAGTTTGCTTCATGGCTGAAAAAGTTTAAAAACCACTGAAGTAGACAAATTCACCTCATGACACTACTAGTTAGTATGACATTTGACTGTCCTTGGGGAGGCGTGGAAACAAAACCGACGGAGGTATGGAAAGCAGCGAGAGGGAGTGCAGACAGATTGTGTGTTGCTGTCATTATGTGTAAGCCAAATTAGTCCATGGGGAATATCAAACATGTCAAAACCACTAACTCAGATCCCACGCAGTCCCCAGTTACTCGACAAATCTCTGCACCACAGCAAGATATTTCCCAGGTACCGAGACTCCACAAATCCCAGAACATTCCCTCTCTCAATCGTGAGAAAATATCACCTTACATCCAGAGCCAATTAACTTGTGAGGCAGCATCACTTGGATGTAGAGTTTGTATTCATAAGAAAATTTAATCCAAGTCGAGAAAAATAAAGTTGTATTTAGCATTTCTTTTTAATAAGAAAGCTGTTTTTCTTCTCAAAGTAATATTCTCAGCTGTCAATCAGATACAATATAATTGCATTTTTCTCTAAAGGGCAATTTTATTTTGAAAGCCACATGAGACGGTTTAGATGTATTACATTGAAAAACACACACTCTACAAACATGTATGAAATCAGCAACCTTCATGCAACAATCCAACAGTCTTAAGTAGTACAATTCATAAAAGTACAGTTTCAAGTGGATTCAATGAAATCCAGCCTTTATTTTATATTAGCATTCTTCTCTTTCTATTAAATCCTCCCACACCAGCTGACAGCAAGATGCTCCATTTACAAATAAAACCATACATTTTCCAGACAGGACTATTCTCTAAAGATCTGCACAGTATACATGACCCAAACCACGACCTTTCTTATTCTGATGCAATGAAACTACACATTCAACATCAATTACATGCCATGTCTTTTAAATCAAAGGGGAAACCACAGATTCTGGTGAACATGGACGGGCGTAAAGTTAATTCTGGTTTGATGACCAACATTTTCACCTGCCTTCTTCCTCTCTCTCTTATCTAACTTGACATTTAAGAGACTTTTATATTGATGAAACATGGAGGGCTGATGCATCTTGAGAAAGTGCTCCAGTGTTTGTTTGCTTTAAGTTTGCAGGTTACTGTCAACAAAGACTATATAATAGGTCAAACAAACTGTGATCAGATATACTCCCTCCACCCTCATGCCCAAAGTGTTGCACATCCAACAGTTTTTACTCTTTTTTTTAAGGGGTTTTGTACCGGGAATTATGTCGTCACTTGAAAGGCATTCCAGTTTTTTTTCTTAGTTCAATGACAAATATGTTTCTGCCGTGTAAGATCAACACAGCTCAGTGTTGACCTGACTGGAGTTTAGCTGGATAGAGGCAGACAGTGAGTGTGTGGCCGGGCTGTTTTTCCAGCAGGAGTCATGCTAAGGGAACAAAAGAACCAAAAGACTGTGTGTTTGTGTTTTGTCTGAGTGACAGGGGTGCAGCCGGTGAGTCTTTGGGTGAACTTGCACAAGACTCCTGAAGCATGGGAACACTCAGAAATCATTACTGTGTCACTTCACATTAACTCCTCACTGAGAGGATAGACGGAGCCGTGTTGGTGTGTGAGAGATTGAGGGGGCAGGAGGATTTTTAAGCTTTTATCAAACTGACATTTTTTACTTCTGTTGTCTTTCTTCCTCTTGCTCCCCTTTTCTTTCACTTTTTATTTCATTGATGTTTGCTTATAGGAGTTAAAACCAGGTTTAAAAGAGACACAAAAAGGTTTCATGCTTCTGCAAAGCAGCATCTCAAACAACAGTATCTCTCATGTAATGCAGCTTTTACTCCAAAGGGTCTTTTAGCATGAAAGACAACACTGAAAAAACACTGTCAAAGTGTTCGCCATTGTTGAAACACAAAGCAATGCTATTTGTATTTGAGGCTTGATGGGACTGTGAAAGCCAAATACTAAAAGAAATGGTTCTTTTTGAGTGCAGGCCATTGAGTTTTATCATGAGTACAACAGTCCTGTAACTGCTTATCAGCCGGCCATCACAACATAAAAGCCAAGCAGCAAAAGATAGCCTGTGTTTGTTGGCAATTACAGAATCAAAGCCAGATTACAAAGAAGAGGCTCTTCTGTCCGGACGCTGAGGTTTGGTGTGCGAATGTAAACAATTTCAGCGTCAAAGATATCAAAGTAAGAGAAAGCTATTTGAAGAGCAGTCAGCACTTTTAGCAGGGAAGCAACACGGCGCTGTCCCCTGCTGTGAGGCAGCACATGGAAAGCTGCATTCATTTGGTGTTTGTGGGATAAATGTCCTTAATCTTTACAGTTTGCCCGTGTAAAGCTCAGAGAGAACGGACAGTTAGTGAAATCTCTACGTCACTCATTTAAGCATGAAAGCAAAGTAGCATATTAACTAGCTGCTGTTGCATGTGTGCCAGATAGCTACTGAGAGGAAAGCCGGTGCGGGCCTAATCAGATTTTAGGATTTTTCATTAACTTGGCTATCGGAGGTAGTGTGAGCACTTTAAGCATGAAAGCCTAACAACCAAAGAGAATATGTTGTAGGGGGAGGTTTCAGTCAAAAGGATTAATTAACACTAAATGGCTGTTTCAAGATAAGAGGACTCTTTCTTACCAAGGCCAAATGAGTCTGTTTGATCCAACATCTCACTCTTTTTATGTGTGAGAGGGGGTGTGTTTGTGCATGTGTGCAGAGAGGAAGAGAGCATAAACGACTGCATGTGTTAGAAGGAAATTTATATATGTATACGATAAAAATGAGCTGCCTTCTCATGGCTGTCCAAAAAAAGCAACATTTTCACTACGTGCCAACTCTCCGAGCCACAATCATCTCCTCACAGGATGGTGTACTGCTGTCCCTCCAACACTGTGCTCAGGAACGGCATCACTCTTAACTTTAAAGTGAAACGGAGAGAAATTAAAGTCGCTGGAAGCCACAGAACTGGAATAGAGACACGCAGATGGTGACACTGCAGATTTTACAGCTCATATGAATGGAAATGTGTTATTACGACCGCTGATATAACACCAGTGACCAAGTTTATGGGCACAACTCATTCATATATCTACATGGCAGAGTAGTTTATAACCTGGGAGTACTTTGAGACGGTATCTGTGCCAGGTTACCTTTGAGTCAGACGGAGGCCTGATACTCATGTAACCCAGTTGGGATGTTGGGACGCTCTCATTCACTCCTGTGAGCAATTTAGAGTCGCCAGTTAAACCTAAGCTGCATGTTTTTGGACTTTGGTGAACATGCAAACTTCACACAGAAGAGCCTGATTCAAACTTGTGAACCAGCCTGAAAATAGCAATTAAACTTCACTTACTATTCACGGATATTGGAGGAAAGATCAATTAAATATCTTTCCAGCAAATGTTTTGGAGATAAATCCAGTTTTGCAAATACTGAATCTGTTCAGTGGGAAGGTTCCTTCAAAACCCATTAAATCTTGCAAATCTGAAGAATAAAAGCACGATTTTAAAGACATTTTTACAGCCCAATATTAAATATTTTGCTCACTAACAGCTGTTGTGGAATTTATAAAATGTATGTTAGTTTTCTCATATCTGACATTATATTGCAGCATTTGAATGTCACTGCATTAGGTGCAGCAGTTGTTGGGATGTAAGCTTGACATATTTGCACGTTAGAACTGCACATTACAAAGTTTTCCACTCTTGAGTGGATCCAGTTGAAGCCCTGCGAGGGGGAGCAGACCTCTGGGCTTTACAAAAGCCCCCATGATGAAGCAGGAGTGTGTGGGAGCTGACTCAGAGGCAGGTATAGCAGAGATTAAGATTACATGCAGGTGTGCAGGGTATTGTAAATGCACCCACTGCTCGGTGTGATTAACATTTAAAGAAGATGCAGTGTACCTACCTCCCATACTAATTACTGTGATAAAATATAAGATGAGCGGGACAGAGCATTACTTATTAAAGTCTGCGTGTCCAAGAAAGCTTTGCTGAGCATGCATGCTTCTGTTAGGAACACCATGCTTTATAATCATTAAGCCACACATACACGCATTGTGTGAGCTGTCCAGTCCAGCTTCAGTCCTCACCTGCTGCCCAGTTAAGCAACAAGGGGTTTAATACTAAAGTTTGTGCAGACTAGAACGACCATTTATTACTAATGCCATCTGAGCCCCAAACCATTCACATTTTTCTCACTGTGGCTTTGTATTTCACTGCAATCTATAAATCCTGCAGCTCTATGGAACCAGCACAATCATGGCTAGAAGTAAACAATTGAAACATGTCTTTTTTGCAGAATAACCCAATTATAACGACATAAATCAGTGGAATTTCTCTGATATTTTGGATCTCCACATATGAAGCATATTGAACTATTTGTGTTTTTACAACCTCTGAGTGTGACTCCTGTCCTCTCCTCTCTGTTCTGTGTAAACAGCCTGCTGTTCTATCTGACTTTCGGTGAATATTCGCCACATGACCGTTCACCTTAGCAACATCAATCATGGCTCCACAGTTGCGAAGAGGAACGCAGAATTTGATATTTTTAACAGGATGTAGTTACTCCACATGGTTTATTTTTGGTGACATTTTAAATGTAGAACAAACAACTGTAGAATGTAGAACAAACAACAACTTTAAGCTTTGTTTTGGTTGCTTTTTCTTGCTGTAAATTTTGTTTCCTATATGGTCTATTCAAGGACTGTCAGAAAGTTCCTGTTTTAACAGCTTCTGTCTACAATAAACAATGTATTTTGGTGATCCTTTAAAGAAAACATATGTTTCCGGGGTTCAGAGGGTTCTTTTAATCAACTCATGTTGTTTATACCTGCTAGAAATAAGTAGTCTTTCGAAACAACATTATAACTGCCAATGAAGTAATTAAGTTTCTCTACATGTAAATTATATAATAAAGAAATAACACTTAAAATGCTGTCACAGCAATCACAGCCAGTAAGAAGAAGTGTAAGCACAAATATTCAAGCAAGGTCAAGTTGACGTCTTTATTTTCAGTTCTCTACCTGAGAATTGTCTAATTTGTCTTAATGCAGCGTTCTGTAGCAGTGAGATATGGGAATGTTTCATTGCTCATGAATTTGAAAAATTGGATACCAGGAACCAGGAACGCTAATTTGTCATTAAAAAGTTATTTGACTGCACAAGGAAACCTTTATTTTTTATTATATTCTGATCAGGGACACAATAGAAACTGTCAATCTGCTGTTTAATGTGCAGCTTTGATGATTTATGCCATAAACTACTGATTTTACTTTGACATCATTTCGAGGAGAGAGAAAAAAAGTATCTTTTGACATGTTGCTTAAATAGATACGCCATGAAAATAAGACTTTACATTAATAAATAAACTCTAAAAATATCCTGGGAATTCAAATGACAACTAATCAAATCAGAGCCCCCAAAACAGCGGCCAACAGCAGAGATCCAGGCCTCTCTGCTACCATCATTTTATTAAATAAATAAATGATGTGCGTGGGAAAGGAAATGAGTCTTTAATATTTGATGACATGGGTGTGTTGGCATAGCAACCCTGTATGATTGTGAGTGGCAGCTGTCATTGACAACGGATGGAAATCCAGAAAGGAGAACAAAGAGCAGCGGATGTGAAGGTGAGGGGAACTTGTGAGGGGAAGAAGAGAGACAAAGTCAGACAGAGAGGCAAAAAGATAAAGAAAAACTGATATAGAAAGACAGGAAGAGGTGGTGCTGGCAGAGGAAAAGGTGTGAAAACTGAATGTTAAGGAATGTAGGGAGAAAAATCCTCCTGTTTCACACATTAAGATCTGCACAGATCCACTCAGACGGGGAGATGGGCAGCTGACAGATGGGCAAACAGACGGGTGCACAGACAGACAGATTGACAGGAAGCAGCACAATTACTTTTTTTAGCTAGAATAAACAGTCTGCTCACTTTAGAGACACTGACAAATAAGAACATGCAAAGATATATAAAGCAGTGACAGCATATTCAGTCAGAACAAGGAACCCTGAGCACAAAGAGCTGTGTCAGTGTGGTGTGATGGAGCAGTTTCTCTGGGCAGAAGGCAGACTAAATACATTTAAACACGACCCCTTCTCCTCAGCCCAGCAAACATGAAACTGTTACACAACTATTTTTGATTTCTCTGCATCAATTTATGTTGGAAATGTCTTCATTTATGAAAGGAGAAACACAAAACTAGCTACAATTCAAGATATAAATGCAGTATTTATGTGTTTTCCAGACTGGTCTCAAAAACGATAATATAGGGCTTTTGGACAGGCAGCAAATTACGACTCATATTTATGTTTTAGACGCCGCTATCTTGCTGATGTAGTAGTAATGACTGACGGTGATGTGGAGTTCAAATGGCGGATGTTACACTTAGGTGGGGAGGGAGGGAGGGGAGGTGGATGGGTCGCACAAATGGTGGACTTTCACCCAAGAGAACAGAGTTTGTGTCCCATGTGGAAACAAAAGTAAGCATTTTTTTGTAACTTTTTTTACTTATCTTACGTCACTTTTATAGCTACTTTACTGTCTCATCCCTGATGCTGGTTGGTGTGAGCTGGCAGTAGCTGTTGGTCGGTTGCTTCATTCCAGATTATAAAAAAAATGTAAACAATGCAGTAGCCTTTGGCCGCCTTTGTCAATCATGTGATTTAGTTTGGGGTAAAAGCTAAAGGTCAAACTTGTTTAAAAAGGCATCAGGTCCTCTGGGCCCTGTGGTATGATGGGTATGCCAGCGGTTTACGTTGCTCATGACCCAAAGTTCAACTCCAGCCAAAACAAGAAGACAGTGTTTCAGTGTTGGATTACAGATGATTAAAGTTAATGGATGTTTGGGGCAAAATAAGGGCTATTTGTTGTAGAGATTTGTTATATTCAGATGCAAGTTAAAATACATATACTTGTGTTCAACAGGCCTGAATCAGGTTTGGTTGGTTATGGTTAGAGTAAAGACCACAGGAAGAGCCTTTCATGTCACATGATCCACATCATGCTTTTCAGTAGTCCCTCTTGCTATTTAAATAATATATACGGTCGAACAGGCGAGTGGAGAAAAAAAGTGTCTCAGCCTCGTAAAAGGTTATTGTCCTCTGTGAAAATGGAGTCCGAGAGTGTCCAAGGTGTTCCACCATTTACACAAAATCTAATAAGACTTTATTAGGACATGGGAAGATACAAGATTCTTTCGGGTGTCTCTGGTTTTACACATCCGCCATTAAGTTTGAAAATACCAAGAGAATTCCTTTTGTTCAGCTCACGTTGATCCGGAGTGTCTTTTCCAAGGAGCGCCTGCAGATATTAAGCCAATAAATATGCACCAAGCTGTTCCCTCATTCGTAGTAGAAGTCAGGAACACTTTTCTCTCTTGCATCAATCCTTATTGATTTAGGTGGCTATGATGCATATACTGGTGCAGCTGTAAACTGTTTACCATATTGCTTGGACCCGGGGAAATCTCCCCGCAACACCCAAGTCTGACATGTTGGTTTTTGGTTATCTCTGTCAATTACAACAGCCTCCACTCACTCTGATAGGTCAAAGAGGCATTTTAACCATAGTGATGGGTCTCATAAAATATAGCTGTATTTTATTAGATGATTTTAGCAACCAGGGGGCTAGTTTATGATCTCCCTAGCTTTATCCTGCCTTTTTATTGTCATGTACACATAAGCTTTCTCCAGAGGAAGCTTTGCACTGAGCACATGTGCTGGTAACTGCTGCATAAAAGCCATGATACCCAGGAGGGAATGTTCTAGTGCTGCTGTGTTGTTGCCGACAGTGCGTGTATGTCTCTAAATCACTGTCATACCCATAATCACAATAAAGAAGGCCCTCTCAGGTATTATTACTGTAATAACCCACAACAGGCTGCAGTATATGGAAATCATATTTCAGTTAAAGTGCGCTGACTACTTGACAGAAGAAAACTCCAAACTGTTTCCGCATATTATCTCAACTTCTCATCGTGCTTTACGGTTTATGAAACAAAAAGATTTTTGCTACCTTGCGGTCTGCTAAACCTGGGGAGTTATGACACCGCCGCCTCGGCTCTGATAGATTTTCCATGCAGCACAACCCATAGCAGGTTATTGGTTTTATAAAATGGGTGTATATGTCCGTGTCTATGCCCTGCCATCCGTCATGTTGCGGTGGTTAACATGGCAGAAATCCCCATCTACAAGACCCACACACACACGCAGAGCTCCCCTGCTTCTCATAGCTCCATGTACATCTGTCTGACCTGGAGAAGATTAGATTGAGGCACTCCAGGTAGAGAATGAGTGTGTGTGTGCGTGTGTGTGTGTGTGAAAGACAGAGAGAGAGAGAGAGAGCTGTCAGGGGAACTCAGTTGATTTAATCTCTGCTCTCCTCTCTTCAGAAAGACTGGAGATGTGGTGCACACACCATCCCACACACATATTGTAAAGCCTGCATCTGAATCCAGCGAACCAAAGAGGAATTTGCATGAGATTTTAAATGTTAAAGAGGTTTAACAAAACAGTGGCAGTTTACACAAACACAAAGATATCCACACTCACATGCTGAAACACACACATACGCACGCCCACACACACACACACACACACACCATCACACACAGTGAGGTTTGTGCCTTCAGGCTGAGGTGCCCTAACAGAAGACATTTCACTCTGCAGCCAAACTAACACCTTCCTCTCTCTCTCAGTAAAACTGATGCAGTGTTTTCTCCCTCGGGTGGGATTCCTTCCTGTCTCTCTCTTTCTAGCAATCTCTTTCACTCTCTCTCTATCATACACTAATATACCAATTTCCTCTCAACCACACACCTGCTGTCAGCAATACACACACACATACACACACACTGCAGCATGTCATTCCACGTGTAACTTGGCCATCACAGTGAGCCTGAACTGAGTTTTCTTAAGATTTAGGAACACTTTGAAGAAGACATAACATATTTTTCCTCCTCAGCAATAAAACACACACTTTCTATATTCAATACACTGTTTCTGCTATGACCATTAGCTTCTGGTGGCTAATAAAAGCCCATGTTAGCAAGCTTTACGTTGACATTCTCTGTTTAGCATCCTGGTGACCTGATACGACTTGGGTCATCCCACAAGACACGCAGAGAAAAGCAAACGAAACAAAAAGCATCGTTGTTGAAAATAACTGCATTTTAGCTGCGCTGCACGACTAATGGATTTGCCTTTGCCCTGTTTGTACCTGGTTTATCATGAGATTAAAAAAACACTTTGAACAAGAAGTGGAGGAAGAATATTTTGCATTTATCACCTTTAACTAAAAATAATGTGCTAAAAACATTTTTGAAAGCGTAAAATCCAAGTGGTTGTTATTTTCTCCTCAGACAACAGCTTTTATTCTCTACAGTAATGAAAGAATGTATGAACACACAGTGGTGGAAGAAGATCTTTAAGTTAAGCAAAAGTAACAATACTAAGGTGTAAAAATATTATGCAATCATAATCTTACTTTAATAAAAGTACAAAAGTATTAGCATGAAAATATACTTAGTACAAAAAGTCAAAGTGCTCTTTGTGCAGAATGGCCAATTTCAGAAGAGTTATTATTATATGAATTACTTACAATTATTGATAGATTTCCATACATTACCTAGAACTTTAATGTTTCAGCTGGCAGCTGATAAAAGGTGAAGTACTTTATATACTAACCTATAATAATCCACATGCAGTCTTTGCTTGACGTTCTGACAGCTGTTATACCTGGTTTTCCATGAATTTAACTCTGGATGAAATACTGAGAGGATGAGGAACATTGCTGGAGTTTATCACCCACATCCTCCTGGGATATTCACCTGGTCGGAGTGGGGCTTATGATTTTTTAATGAATGACCTGGACAGTATATAGTCAGAGCATTATTACACCCATAAATTACTGAGAGAGGTGTTAGCACGCCTGTCTGATTCCAGAATACATTTACCTGCAGAGCATTTGAAATGTATGAATTATGTTCAGAAAGTTCAGATGATTGTTCTGTCACTAATTAAATGTAAAGATGATAAATAAAGGACTAAAATCTCTGGATGAGTCCACAAATGCAGCATTTCTACAGATTTGATGCTCTTGGTAAAGGATTAGTTAGTTTCTTCTGCTACACAGAAACATGAATGTTTGCTTAAAATCAATCAAAGAAGTTTAATTCTTGAAAATGGATATTTTATTTGAGTAATCTCCCCATTGTTAATGAGCAGTCTTATCAAATGTACTTTGCTTTTGTCCAATGTTTACACATTGTTGCATGTTTATCTGCTTCATGCTTTATGTTTCCATGCTTCTAACTTGTGTTTAATCTTACTTGGTGTAGTTGTCCCATAATGCATTGCTGCATCCTCTCCATCCCCTCTACAGCTGCACAAAGATACATGATGCTAACTTATGTGGAGTGATACAAATGTTCTCCTGACTTCTATATATATATATATATATATATATATATATATCATTTCCAGGTCTCTGGCCACATTGCAGGATAAATTTACAGAATTTTCAGTGCGTGTCACCAAGACAAATTCCCGTCATCCTGTGACGATCAAACATTATTGAAAATACAATAAAGACTCTCTTATTCATTTGGCTCGGCAGCCGGCCAGGGACGCCTGTTTGTCATTCATAACACAGAGGAGGTGAGAACATCTCTGAGCTCTTAGCACCTTCCTACTGATACCGGCGAGCAGGTGGGTGTTGTGTGATCCCACCATAACACACACGCCTGTTATTAACAATACAGTGTTAATGTAACCATTTGTCTGCATCTGTAAATATCTATCCATCTGTCTGTCAGAAAATATTATTTACCCATGAACACAAGCTCTCTCAGTGGTTCTGTGATTTCACAGACTGCAGGTTATATAAAGACCCTCCAACATGTGCATGGCTTCGGTGTCGGTGGTGGTGAGCGTTCTGAATTGGTGTGAAATAAGGAAAACATGAAACATTATGGAGCATGCACATAATTCCTGCAGCTAAATGTGGCAGAGACACAGAGGGATTTACAGAGTTTGGTATCAGTTTCTTTCCCCTTATACCCTCAGCCTTCACCAGCAATCAGTATTTTTGCTTTAATGTCCATCTAGTCTCTTTTTTTCCTTCCCTTCCTTCATTTTTCCTTTTCCTTCCATCCCTTAAATCTTTCTTTCTTTCCTGCCGACAGTCTTTTTGAGTTTTTCTCCTTCAGCGAGTGTTCTGGATGGAAAGTCAGAACTGTTAGAATGAAATCAACCTCACTCGGGCTTCGTGTGTGTGTGAGTTTGTGTGAGTTTGTGTGCGTGCACAGATGTGTGTCTGTGCACATGCGTGCACGAGCAGAGCTGTTAAAGTGAGATTGATCCATTGGCTCCAGCTGAGAGGGGTAGAGAGGTCGGCTGGGTTTAATTTCTACCAGTTTGGTCCCCTCCCTCTAAGAAACGCCAACAAGTTGGCCAAGTTTTCTGTTGTGACTGTGAGCTTCTCGCACAGACGAGTGGAGACTTTGGCCAGGTTTCAATCCTTATAGTTTATCCCTCTTTTATCAGGCAAACTTTGGCCATGTTTCAAATCCCAGCAGAAGGGCAGTCTGGCTGGCCTGTTTTCAAATTATTACTCCTTTTATTACAGACGGATGGAGGGGGGCCGGTGGATTTTATTCTTCCCGCTGGTTCCTGGACACCCTGAGAGTCTTTCTCTGTCTGCACTTGACTTTTCCTTTAGTCATTTCATCAGGAAGTCAGATCTGTTTATGTTTTTGTCAACATCTTGCCAATCGCTGCTGTACGATATGTAATGACTTTGTAATTATTGTCACCAAGCAGTTTCACAAAAGCCGTTTCTGAGGGTTTTGATCCAACAAAATGACCCATGTGGAGCGTTACACATTATTATAGATACACGTACAACGTGGTTGTAAAAAAAGCTGCATTTCTGTGAATTTATGCTACATAACCACTGACCTAGGTTTAGAGTAAATAACTTCCTGGTTAAGTGTTATAAAATACAGTTTAAACAGTAAATAAATGTAGATAATGGCAGAAGTAAAGTAGTTACGAGGTTGATTTGAGCCACAGAAGTTACGTAAAAAACACAAGTTACATTAAAAGTTGTTTACTTTTTTTTCACGTGGGACATGAACCATCCATCTCTACTCCCCCCAACACAAGTGGGACATCCACCATTATCTCTGTTTGTCGTATTTTGTGGCCAGGAAAAACACCTTATATTGTATTTTTGAGGTGAGACTAGTCTCTTTGATCACTAAGTGGGTCTATAGCTGTCGTATTAAATGTCCAAAAAGATCTATCAGACCCTGAATCATTAAAAACCAACATTAATCAGCCCGTACTCTTAAATAATCCTCCTGCCTTTGAAGTGTGGTGGTATAAAGTGCACCACACTGGGAAAGCTTTTTTTGAACACCAGTAACACTTTGACATTTGGTGCTCAGGGCTTCACATCTTGACTATCTTGTCCAGTTTGCTACAGCTGACAAACGACACCACACAGAGCAGCTGCAGTTACACGTCCCAGATCAAAATCCAGCAGGGAATCTTTGTTGCATGTCACCTAAAAAAAAAGTGAAGAGAAGGGCTGAAAAGGTAAAAAGTCATGTCAGGTGGTTAGCAGAACATTGGCTTGCTAATATGCTAATATAAAAGCAGTGAAATAATAACATTGGCAGGAAAGCAGCTTCTACTGAAGGCAAGACGCTAAAAATAATAGAGAGTTGATATGCAACCAGATGGCTGTCATAAAAATGCCCCTTTTTCTCCTTTTATCCTCAATAACACCACTATTATCCTTTAAAATGAATGCCAGGCTCTTAAAGCAGCGGCAGTGCTACTACCTGCCATGGAGTACAATAAGAATACACTATAATGACTTTGCAGTGTGGAAAAGCGCTCTGGGAGAA
>CAFUXE010000734.1:936971-987915 GCA_903364295.1 Serranus cabrilla
CCCCCCCCCTCACCCGCCTTTTAAAGAGTGGCCTGTGTGGTACACGATGGTAATTAAAGTCTGCAGTGATTGGAAATATATCCGCGCACCATATCATTTTAATGCCAGGGCCCTAATATGCCAAGATACTGGCTGTAATTGGATTTTGATTGGTTACTAATGAAGATGCACTTCCTGGAAGACAGACGTGACAAGTCATCTGTTTTACCCCGGCATCCCAAAGTGGGTGCACACACACACACACACACAGACACACACATGCATAGATACGTGCATAGTTATGATGAAAGCTGCACTCCCATGCAGAGCAGTGCAGACATATGCATGAACATACACAAACACAGCCATGGAAAGACACATTCAACCTCTGCATTAACACCTCGATAGTACTGCTACTGGATTGGACTCATATTTTAATGATGAGGCTCAGAAATAGTTCTTATGAGTGACCCCCTTCATATGATACATGGTCTGGGCTTTATGGTTATATCTCATTCATTACATTCACACTGGTAACAGTGTGTTTGGGAAAGGTTGAAACAGATTCAACTTTTAGAGGAACTTAGCCTGAGTGGACCTTGTCGCTCTTTATACTCACTATAAACACAGTAACCTCAACCCCATCTTCGCTTCCATCATAATTACTACGGCTACAACAAATGTCAATATGGGTCATAATAATAAGCAGTTTTAGGTGTAGTCATTTATTCTGGTCACACATCTGCCATCTTGTTTGATCATCTTCACTGTTGTTGTCTTATACCTACACACCATCTGCATTCTGAAAGATGGTTTGAATTGTGTTTTTACTCATTTCCGTGTGATTTTTCTTCCCCATGTGCAGAGAATGTTCACTAGACGTAGAAATATCCAACCTAAACATACAGCATGTGGTGTAAAACCTGTATTTAAATTGATTCATATTATGCCAGTACAGTTTTATGAAAAGCAGATTAGTCCGCCCACACTGCACAGGCCGAGGTTTCCTGCTCACATTTCTCTACACAAATACCTCCTCTGTGTTTCACCACCTGGACTGTATTCCACTGAGCCAGCAGGGGAAAATGTAAATGCTGTCACGATAGTGCTTTGCCATTCAAGCTTTAGAAGTGATTCAACAAACCTGTGTCATATCTAGGCACGTTTTCATGACTCTATGCCAAAGTTGAGGATTAAAGAATTCACTCATAATTTGGTTGAAACGTGCTGCGGCACAGTCACGGATGGGCGGACTTGTGCTGCATCAGGAGTAATAGTATGATTTTTACATAAAAAAACTCAACAGAAACCTCATTTTCAGATCATCAGAGCACAGAGAGTTGGAGTTTTACTATTCACAAGTCGCTCAAACAGCCGTAGTTCTGTGTCAAATTCTTTTTGTCCTTCTTTACAGCAAAAACATGTTTTTAAAAACATTTTAGTAGCATCAACTTGAGCTTACAAGTCCTCCAAAATACATCACTTCTGATGGCCCTATCAAGAGAATAACATCATTTGTTTATGCTTCTCGCCGTGGTCGTGATTTAAAAAAACAAAAACAAAAGTTGCGTCTTCGTTCACGTCTGATGTTTACTATAATTAAAACCATATAATTACTTTGACCACTTAAGCACTTTGTCATTTTAATGCTGAATCGACTGGTGCTGTTGTGCTTCCGTCTCAACCTTTTGTTGTTTTGATACTGTCAGAGTTTAATTATTCACGTCCAAAAAAAGAATCAGGAGACTGTGCTCAAAACAACATAATACAAGAAACACGTTGTGAGACACGCAAAAGTCACGTTCAATTACCTTTCAAATACTTTGTGATAGTTGTTTTATCTTAATTGAGCTGCCGTACATCAACCTTAAAAACAGAAGGTATTTAAAAGCTATTTAAGATTTAAACTATTTCTTGTGTTACACCTGCAGTGCACAACTTTCCTCTCCTCCCTCGGAGACTAATTACATCCCTCCCGCCCCCAGCAGCGCCCTCCTCTTCAAGTGTTTTTGTGCAAATAATTCCAAACACGCACATTTTTAATTGGCACATCATTTGACAAATACCAACCTGTCCAAGCGCAGTACATAACTTCATGTGTGCTTCACTGGATGTTTGCAAACATAAAAACCAACAGTATTCTGAGAAAGAAGGATTCACTTAATCACCATTGTGGTTTGGCGAGCTCTTCAACGTAACTGAGGTTCATTTATATGTAAAAGTCCCACACTCCAGCTTTAAACCTCCCCAGATTTATCTCCACAGAGTTGATTGCTGATTTGAGACCCACATTCATTGTAAAGTCAGGCAGCTGTATTACGACTCGGCTCCAGCATCCTCCTGCTTCTGCAAAATTAGCCAATTATCTGTTCCTTAACGGGGAAATTTTAATGTGTCTGAAAACAAATCCCCCCCTTCCCTCTTTATTTGTGTGTGTGTGTGCATGTGAGTGTGTGTGGACGTAAACATGTCTCTCCTGACATCTCATTAAGCATTCATTAAGAAGCCAGAATATCTGCCTAATGCATCAGTTACAAGAATAAATTGGAAGTGCTGTTCAGATTAGGCTAAAAACATCTCTTTCTGCCACATCCTCTCCCTCTCCCTCTCTCTCACACACACACACACTGATTTTATCTCTCTCTTTTCGCCTCTCTCTCTTGTGCTAGTTATCCCGAGCTCTGCGCTCTGTCCCTGTCTTTAATCTAACATCTCATTTAGTCGAGCTAAAAGGAGGTCAGAAGCTGATATGAAATTTGCTTTCCTCTCCTCCTCCTCTTCCTCCTTCCACTCTTGTTCCTTCCTTTTTTCTCTCCTTTTAAATTCCTCTTATCAAATATCGACCTCTGTTATGTCTCTCAAGTATTACCATCCTCTCCTTCTACTTTCCTTTCAATTTATCACCTTCTCTTCGACTTCTTGGTCTTCTCTTTGCTCATCTTCTTTGCCTTCTTGAACCTTTTTTTTTTTACTTCTTGTCTGCTGAAACACCCTAAATCTACCTACAGCTATAATATGTATGTGAATCTATGTGATTTTGTGAATGAATGTTGATTTGAAGTGATCTTCAGCCGATAGCGTTTGGCTGTAGGAGGCTGTGTGTTTTTGTGCATATGTGTGTCTTTGTGCATGCATGGCAGCACATAAGGACAATAATCTGTTTAAGCATCTGTGCCTCAGAGGGCCATTAATGATTTCCCACAAGGCCTGGACACACATACACCCACGAATACACATGATCAGACAGCCTGGTTAGGTACAGACACTTGAGCTCAGCTCTCTTGCATTTAAGATGAGGACGTACTCACGAGAAAATGACAGAACTGGTGGTTTGTTTGGATTATAAAAGCTGCTAATTTCAACGTTTTTCTTCAAAATGACCACTTGCTGTTGTGAAAGTAATGACTGTCCTCTCAGTGGAAACAAATGGGAGTAGCTTGACATTAGCCTTGTTCAGACCTGGAATTAAACAGAGTTTTGGGTGATCTGATCACACATGTGCAGCTCTGACATCAGAAGTGTGAATGCACCTCCGACACATTGAGGCCACACTGAGATCTAATCTCTCAGACTACATTTGGAGGTTGTCTGGGACGCACATAGGCACATTCATGTTGCCTGATAGGTATATTATGAGTGCGTCAAACACGTTGGACTATTTGGTGTGCAGGTTTGATTTGTGATGATGACAGCAATTAGCAAACAGCACAGATGCTGGAACGTGTATGCAGTGATTCCAGTCATACTGTTCCTGATGTGTCTGTGTTTTTGTTCTGGTGCTCTGAACAGATCTGACACCTGCCCACCTGCCAGGGGACGCCAGCAAACAATAGACAAGTTTTAGGTTAAAAAAATCTACCTGGATTCAGAAAATGTGCAGGATATTTCTATTGCTGCCTTGTTATCACATTTAGTCCTTGCTAATGTAAATATTACGTGTTAGTTTGCATACAGAGCAGGAATATGAGATCTGATCACAAACTGTGAATGGCATTAAAGGTGGTAAAAATTCAGTGCTAAATAAAAGAATAACTTGCAGCACACAACATGGCAAATACTGATTCTCACTACCAATGATAAAATGTAATGAACTTTACATACAATTGTATTTTTGCCCCTCGAACTGTGAAATGGATGTCTCGTCCAAGCATGTGATTGCGATAAATAATATGTGTGCTGCTTATGTTTAAGACTCTGCAGCAAAACACAAAAAGTGTTTTTTTTAAAGCTCGAGTTTAAATTGCTTGGAAAAGGAATTTAGACCATGAAAACTCTCCAGTGAAACCAATACTAATGAATATCTTTTAAATGACATGTGGCAGTAAAAGTCTCACACTGAAGCCAATACTAATGAACATTTTTTGAAGCAGCGTTAAGACCAAGCTGCACTATAACTCTGTAATGAAATCAGTGACAGCCGGCTTCAATTAACTTTCAGGGAAGCAGGTCTCCTTCACAAGTCAGAGAGTTAAAAAATCTGATGTGTTGTCATGTCTGCCAAATTGGGATATAATTCAGAATGAACACCGTCATTAAAAGTGATTCAACACGTCCTTTGAAGTTTGAAAATGACTGAGGTAAAAGTGAATCGACCCTGGCCTTGTCACCAATGCTAATGACAGTCGTTCAGGTTGAGTGGCAGCTCCTCGCGGCCGGGGAAGACCAATGTGACTCTTGGAAAGGTGGAGCAGATTAGTTACAAGTTCCGCCATATTAGGCTGAAAGCTGTAGATAATTAGGTGAGGAAAGGAGAAAAATTAGGGGAAACTCAAGAGGGAGGAATTAGGAGGAAAAAGAAGTGTTAGAGAGGAGAAAATAGAAAAGAAATTAAAACACATGACAGGGAAGAGACACAAATGTCAATATAATCTACTAGGAAAGCCAGTCGCCATGTGGAAGTCCTGGTTTTAAGCTTTCGATTTCTGATTCTCTCCTTGGGACGATTGCGGTTTAATCTAATCTAATCTAAAGGAGAAGAGGACAGGAAGAGGGTGGAGGATGAGGAAACCAGTGGAGCCAACATTAGCATTTGTATTACCTCATTCTTCTGCCAATGGCATCTCACTCGCCTCTGCTAAAGTCTGCACATTATTGTGGATTCGCAGCATTATTATTACCGGGGATGGGGAACAATTTCCACCCCTCTATTAGAAAGTGAAATCTGGTGTTTGGCACGCACACACACACACACACACACACAAGGTTAAGGGAATGCAAGGATCAAGTCCAATGGAAAATAGCAGGTTTAATTTGAGCCCAGATGAGGAATTCAGAAAGCTATTAAACTCCTGATGACTTATTTTAGGCACACATATTTGGGAACACAGATTTGTGCACATGCCACAAACACCGCATAGCAATACACATATGTGGACGCACTCAAAACACACACACACACATGCATACACACAGCTCTGAACCTCTGAGGTTTTTAGTATTGAAACCCAAGTGAAGCACTGATCTGTTTTTAGCCCGAAGAACTCGCTGCAGTAGGTATTTAGCTGCCTCACACTCACAATAAGAACTCATTATACTCAGGACCACAGGCTGTGTGTGTGTGTGTGTGTGTAGAAGTGAGTGTGTGTGCATTTCAGCGTCACAAGAAGTCATCACATTGCTTTAATTAGAGGCAGCTCTCTATGCACTTTAGGAGGTTGAGAAAGAGAAAGGGAACACGACACACACACTTCCTTTTTAATACACACTCACAGTCGACACAAAGCATGCATGATGTCATGCAGACATTACATGTGTAATTTCACTGACGGACAGGCATGCAAGGGTGCTGAAATAGATGCCACCCATGCATAAACACTGATTATTTTTAAATGTGCATAACTGATCTTTGTGCATGTGTGTGTGTGTGTACTGTACACACAGAGCCTTAGTGCCCTCTAGTTGTGTTAAAATATTTTTTACTCTCAAACGATTATGCCTCATGAAGCACAACCACTTGTGAAGCCTACTTGAAGTTTAACCCGCGTTCCTTTCAAGTGGCAGGTCCATGACCTTCACGATCAAAAACTATCAAAATAAAAAAACAAAAGCTGATACTCAACATAATGTAAAGCCTGTTTCTTCCCTCTTCACCCCGCCTTTCATATTTTTCACTATTACACTCCAGCATCTGCCTGCTTGACCTCTCACTCAAGACTGAAGTGGAGTCGGTGTGTGGTCATGGTGATTTTCTTATTTTATTTTTCCAACACTTCATACATGATTATCCAAGAGTCGGGCACTTGCTCTTTGATTGTAGCTCAAAATAATATTCATGTTGCCTCCGACTTCTTGTATTCATTTCATGTCTTTGTGGATAAAACCATCAAAAAACCTTTAATTTATATGTAAATGTGCTCCCTGACATACTGGGATATATCTGAATGTATCTGAAGCGTCAATGGAAATGATACCAATCTTAAAAAGCATTTGAATGAAGCTGTTACATTAAAAATCATTCAAATTAATAGTCAAATATATTATTCTAATATAAGAAAGGTCCTGCTTCACATTGGCATTCTGGCCGATCTTCTCTTAGTCATTAGTCATTCTCTCTGCATGATAACACGCGTTAGTGTGCATCATTGTAGCGAGGCTCATCAATAGTTAATTGCACATAGGTAGCCTCATAGGCACATAACAGTGGCCTCATGCTGTTCACCTGCTGAGCACTTTCAGCGTCCACATGTCTCATTATTGCAAATGTGCCTGGATTATTGCATGTTTTATTGAAGTTATTAAGGAATGGACAGTATTTGTATAAGGACACATGACCCTCAACTTGTTCCATTTCCATTTTCACACCTGATATGGAAGTCTGCCAGAGCTTGTCTTAAGCTCTTCTTTCATTTTAAAATGAATAAATACTTTGGAGCAAAGCTGATTCTGTGCTGTTTAAGGAATAATGGGGAATCCATGTTTCCATTGTTTCAAGTTTTCCACTTTCATTTATTTAATTTTCTGCCATCCAAGTGACAACAGAAGGATACTTTCAGATTGTTTAATCATAAATACACATGTAAACACATGCATTTAACTGTGTCATGGTGCACAGATATCAAAACTTTATCAATGACCTGCAGACTTAGTTTTGTGTTCTCTGTAGTTGAAATGTTTACTCATTTTACATGCTAACTCCACATCACTGTGTGCACCTTCATGTCACCAGCTGCTTCTTTCACCTGCCAATTTATATCCTTGTTCCCATCTGTCATAACATGACCAACGAAAAGCTATCCTAACGAGTAGGGAAAGAATCCTTGAACAACAAGTTAACATGGGTCGTTTTGTATGGTGGAGCGCACACCCGAGCCAGAAGAATCACCTTTGGGAACCCTTAAAGCTGGCGTGAGACTACAGCTATGCCCTTCAGGTGATTACTCTGTCAGATTAGGTGATCATCATCTTGTAACCTGGCCAAGAACATGTCAGGTGACACACTGAATCCCAGCCAATCATAGCTTGGTCACACCACATGGGATCTCATACCCAAAGACTTTCCTACCACATGCCTCAAGCTAATTTCCTGGAGGCTGACCGTGCCTTAACACTGACCTGAAATTTCCAGCACAGTATGAGCAACTACACTGATTTGCACACAAGCAAATAGGCTGTTTATAGTGCAAACTTAGAGTAACAGTCTCGGTTCCCCAGGGTCATGACTCCGGGGCACATGCTGCAGGACTGTGCAGAGTTTAATTCTCTAAGATGCAATTCTTTAGTTATTCCTTCTGCTGTAAGTTCTGTCACTTATTCATATACTGACAAGCTCGGGAGATATAATTCTCTTCTCCTCCCACGTCATCATCGATCTTAAGAGAGTTGTAATGCTTACTTGCCCCAAAGGCCGCACATTAAATCGCTTCCAGTGCATGAAAAAAAAAACTTAATTTGTTTTCCTAGTCAATGTCATACACATATAACGCTTGTAACACCCTCAGTCCTCCCACAGTTCCTCCCCCAGGCCATTATATTATATATAATAACACCATCTCCATCAACCTGGATGGTCAAAAGAGGGTTAAAGAAAGGGAAATAAACTCTGTGACATGAAGTATTGGACTTTTCTGCAGAAGAAGTCTTAATCCCTCTCCATCATTCTCCTATTGACCAAGTTGCCTGTTGAGGTCCTTCTCCTCTGTTCTGCCCACATCATTATCTGCCCATTATGCAAGCATTACCCCAAACATCGATTAATGATTTATGACTCTGCAAGGTAGAAGTTTTATTCAGGACAATGCAAGGCCCTGTTTTCTATAGGAATAAACAGCTGAGGGTGATGAGAATGCTCTGTCAGGATGATGCTTTTTTATCCTGACTAATTTCATTAGAAATTTCATCAAATTTAAAGGCCTTTATCTCTCTCCATCACTCAAGGTATTGACTGACCTGAGATAAATTCCTCCTCCATCATTTATCAGGTTATTGAGCACATTGGCAGCCATTATGGACCTAAAAATTGCAACAGTAGACAGACCTTTCTTGAATAATAAAAGAGATGAAGTGAAAACGGAAGTCAGATATCCGCCCCTCATACAGTCGTGACAGCTACTTTGCACGTTGACTGATAGCACAAAATTAAAAGCAATTATGATACTTAATAAAGAATGGCTCGCAGGACCTGGGAAGCTTTGATTTAGTGTTTCTGAGGTGAAAGAACATCTAGATTTCTATATTAGAGAAAGTTTATTGGAGTGATGAGCTTCACTGTGTATTCTGAACTTCAGCTTCTCAAATCTGTCATAAAAGTGAACAAATAATTAGGAAATCCAATAAGTGCACTAGCAGGCCAAGAGTACATTCACCCAATTCTATTTTGAAGTACTGTAGATTGAGACTGAGTGTTAATCTCCTCGTGTCACGACGTATTGACTGAGTTCACTGTCAAACTTCCCCTCTTTTGTTCCTCCCACATCATCAATTGGTCATTACGAAGCAAAGACCTGGGATAGTGTTTTTTGGGTGGATGTTCCCTCTAATCGAGCAGATATTGAGCGCATTGGGAGGCTAACATTTTCCTCTCTGTTCCTCCCACATCATCAGTTAGTCATTATGAAGGCTGAGTCATTAGTGCACAGACAGATCGTTAATGCAGAGACAGATCGTTAAGAGAGCCCGGCTCTTTGTCCTTATTGAACAGGGAAGTATTATTTTCACACCTGAGTGTTATTCATCTTTGTGACAGTGAATGGGAGAACAGAGCTGGATTTATGCACAGAGACACTTTAAAAAGGTTGCTGTTGCCCAGTATCACGGTGTGCTGAGGGGACTCCACAGGGGAATCGGTGATTTGCTGATGTTGGTCATAGACCAGTTACTTCATTTGATGCAATCTTAACTGGGCGTTTATGAAACTCCTGCAGCAGTTCAGCTCACTTATATTTTGACAAATGAGAGTGCTGTATTTGTCGCTTTTTCAAGCAAATGCAAGCAAATACAATTTGTATATTTACTATATTTTATATCGTGAACACTTGTTATCTCAATGATGGAGTCGACAGATTGCAAAGTTTAGAGTCTGACGATAAAAGGCTGAATTAGACTAAATGGATTGTCTCGGGTCATACATTGTTGTAATTGCAGAGTGAGTTAGTAAAATGTATAGCACATAGTTCATGGTAAAGTACATTCCTCAAAACATCTTAAGTTTTCTAATTCTGTGACATTCATTGTGCGCCAATGTCCTGTTTTGGTAGTCTTCTAACATTATATGCATGCATTGGAAGGCTTTAGGCATTTTTAAATTTGCTACTATTTAAGCGTTCCTGCCAACTTTAAGCTAAAACCACATTTATTTTTATTGAAGCTGATATACAAAGGTGGACACATATCATTAATACTTCACAACATTTAATGTGACCTACAATAGCTCTGCAATGTCACTGACTCTACTTTTGTGAACATGATATTAGATTTTGAATGACGAAGATATATTGTAAAGGATACTGAATTCTTCAAACAGCAACTATAATGGCAGCATTTGAACACTTAATGCCGCAGCACAGCAGATCATGTCCTTAAGAATCCGCTAAGAATTAAATCAATATCTCTCTGGAACAGCAACAAACACTGAACATCAACAGCTTTACAATCATAGGATTTCATTTGATGCCAGAACCGAGAACAAAATAAATATATTAGATCATGTCCTTCATCACGATCACTTCCTGTTTAATACAATACACTCTATGTGTGTTTGGATAAGGGAGTGAAGGACAAATACAGTTTTCCTTCAAATCAGACCATATTTTCCTGTAGTGTGGACTGTTCCCATGTCTATAAAAGCTATGGACAGAAACCCCTGCAGCTCCTGAACTTTTCCCAGCCGGCTGTCTTTGCTGTAATATGAAATGGAATCAATATGGTCGCCGGGCTGAAACACATTAAGGCACTCGCTTCAAGTTCATTTAATTTTCCATCGATGTGTCATTATGTACTAGCCAAGAGTCGACCCTCGTCAGTCCTTACAACAGAAGCTAGGACTTTTCTTTCTGAAATATGCCTCAACAAACAAATTGTACCCTTATTCTACTTGTATAGGAATGTAAATCTTAATGGTCTCAATGGGACCAACCTGGTGAAACAAGGGTTAAAATCAAATCAAATAAATACATTTTACATTTTATTGAAATAGACTTACTGATCTCTATTTATGATGGTTTTGTTTTAGTCTGAAAGGCCTTTTAAAGTTTGATGTAAAAGTTGCTTTCAGAGATTAATTTAAATGAAAATAGGATCCTGTTGTCCATCCTATTCCGATTGTTTTTCTTATTTAACTAATTAGGACTTCCACAAAGGATGAGCTGAGCCTTTATATTTGGTTACAAAAAGATAATTAAGAAAACCAAATAACATGTCCTAATGAGAGACTTTAGTGTTAGGCTTGCAGCACAATTCAGGAGTGTGAAGAAACTATTGCTGTGTTTTTACTGCATGGTACGGCTCTACTCGACCTGACTCAGGTACCAGGCCCTTTTCTCTTTTCTCTTTCTACAACAGCGGGTTTAACCTCCTCAATGTCAGTGAGATTCTCAGCTGATCGCCAACGACATCAAGGTCTGCTGTTTTTATTTAAAATCTGGGTAGAGTGAATTAAAAAAAATCTGATTGCGAAAAGATAAAAATGTCCCATGGCATGCTAACGATAATTGAAAATGCTGCATATATCTTTACGTGAATCAAAAAATCCCAGCTCCTGCCTGCAGAGGCAGCGTTGAGTACAAACTCTGAAACACACACACACACACACTTGCAGGTCTCCTGTTTTGTTCGAATTAGAATAAATTCATCAGAAGTTGTTAGGTGTGTTTTTGGCATGATTTAAAGAACCACCAACAGTGAATGCCAAAATGTCCCCTGTTGGATATGTGGTCCACTGTTCCTGAATTTTTGGTCCACTGTCAGATAGGTATTCAAGTACACACACACACACACACACGTATAAACATTAGGAACATGTGCACCATGGTCATTCATCCAGGCGGTGAGTTGAGTAATGAGTGGTTTTAGTGAAGGGGACAGCTCACCTTCTTACCAACCCTTCTCAAGGAGACTTCTGATCATTGTTGTCAGCCACAGCTAAGCACATTAAATGGATACAGCACTGTCCGAGGGTGTGTGTGTGTGTGCGTGTAATTTGAGATGAGGAGAAATGTGTGCATGAAAAGGAAGGAAACAGAGTGTAAGTTGGTCTTTTTTCCCCTACGTGTGTAAAACAGGTTGTGTCTATGCGTGTCTATATTTGTGTGTGTTTGAGTGGTAATCCCCAACACCTTACATCTGTCTCCCATTACGATTAGGACAGACCCGCTGATAGATGTATAATGGACTTTCCTTTTTGTGTTTGTGTGTGTGTGTGTGTGCGTGCTCACATGTGTGTGAAGGGAGCATTTAGCAGCCAATCAATCATGAGCTGTCAGATGGGTAAGTGTGGGGAACAGTGTCAGCAAAGGTGACACACACATGCACGTTTATGCTCACGTACACGCATATAGACACACATACAGCCGGACACACAGGAAGAAAACTTCAGTCAGCAGGTGGGGTAAAAACTACAGAGGGAGGTTATTTAAGCATTCAAGTACAGCCTCGATACTCTCAGAGAATAAACTTACTCTACAGTTTACTTTAATGTCCTGAAATTTCTCAACATGTCAACACAGAAACAATCTAATGACTCATGAGCGGTTTCTTGGGTTAGGGTCCGGCTACGTTCAGGCCTCTATGGCATCTTTATTGGAGTTTGGGAAAGCTTGTGGTTATTGATGGGAAACACTGCCTTTGTGGTTTAAAGGGACATTCAGTGACTGTTAGTCAGAGGCACAACAACAGTAAAGGCTGTTGTCAAGACATGTTCAGCATAGTTCACTTTTCAGCCAATAAATGACCAAAGGTGTCATTTTTCTGTCTTGATATGTTTTTTTCTGGTTTGTGGTGAAACAGTGCGTAATGAAAATCCATTTAGTTTCATAAACATGGAAGAGGAATAAGAAGATAATGAGATTCACACCTGAATTGACTTAAATTAACCTTCTACGTGCCAATGTTTATATAAATGTAATTTTTTGTCCCCTTAAGGACATTCATTTTCCAATTAGGTGTTGTTTTTCTTGGAGGGATATCAGAATGATTCACTGTACTGGGCAGGTAGAGGTTTGGCGCCTTGCTTTAGAGCGCCTCAGCAGGGTCTGGAGGTGAACTGACCCCTCTTCAACTTGACCCCGCTGTGGTTACCACACAAAATGACTGACAAACAATTCTACTTTCCGTCTTTCTGCTTTTATTCAAACATGGAATTCTGACAGAGTTCACCGTGTTTTTCCCATCAACACCCTGCTTGACATGAAATAATTTCCCATATTTCACAGACGGTACGGTAAAGCTGCCAAACCCAGACGTCGCTCCCTGATTTTGGACGTGATTGCACAATCTTCACTGGTACTCAAATGATCACAACACATTCCTGTCAGCCACATGTGTTTGTGACAGTGAGTCAAACCATAACAAGCTGTGCTGGTCAGAGCTGTTTCAAAGGAAATTTCCACTTTGGATCCAGTGATTCCAAAGAACATGTGCTAAACAGAAGAACTCTGTTCATTATTTTGGGGAAATGATACTTTGAGACTTTATATGTTTCCAGGAACAAAACTGCAGTTTGTTTCAGTAACTTAGCACTGAACTAAAGCTGTAATGTGAGATATGTTCACTGCTTGTTAACTTTCAGAAAGCTGATGAAAACAAGGCTATTCTTTTACCAAAATGTAGTTTTTGAGACAGTTTATTTGGCAATATTGATGAAAGAAAAATGTTTAATGCTGATGATTCTATAAAAAAGAAATTTATTTAATTTAACTGAGGGATATGAAACAAAAAAACTTTTTTTTTTAATAAGAGACAAGTTTGATATTACCCTAGAATACTGTAAGTGTTATTTCTGCCCTCCTTTAAAGTTTCCATATTTGCCTGCAGGTGCAATTATTTAAAACAAACAAAATATTTTTTTACTCAACTTGTATATCCTGTCGACCTTCATTCATAACTAAATTGTATGTAATTCATCTGCATTTTTTAAGTCTGGACTGTTTTGATACCTGAGACATGTTCTTTGTTTATCCTCCCGTATTTCATCATAATTACTTGATCTGAATGAGTCTTACTGCAAAGAAAAAACAAACAAAAACCCCATGAGTCAGCACTCACTGACACCCGGGTGTATCTGTGCACTCTCTCCAGCATCACTCCGACATATCCTTCACATCAATCTGATACATTTTTGCTCCCGACTCAGAGAACTCCAGTCGATCCCTCAGCGAAGCCACAGAGATTCACTGCACTTTGAGAAAGGTGATTTACAGCCTCTACTTTGTGCAAGATGGAAGGTATTACATTCTGTATTCAGCTGTCTTCATGCACTCTGCTGCATTACTTCTCGCTGACATACTCAAAGCACAAATATGCACACAGACTGACAGATATACTGTGTGAAACATGACCATGAACACAAACAGAGATATATAAACTGAGATTAACTGACACACTGCAGAAACAGAGCTAAGGATCGATACAGACTGTATGCACATATAAACACACACAATGCAGTTCGTCAGCAAGGCTGGAGAGGAGCCTAAAATACACAGTCTGGGATAAAAATAACTCGTATGGTTATTATTTATGTTCATTCAGCTGGGAATAAAACGTGCAGTGTGTTTGTTCCATTGCTGTTTTTAACTCCGACAAACCTGAGCAAGACAACAGTCATAACTGTCATTCATCCAGTGCTTTTTTTACTCAGTACATATATATAATGTTGGAGCTTTTAAAGGCAGCAGGAGGTTAAAAAACTCCATCTCTCATCAGTCAGTGGATCTGATGAAGCCGCTTAGATAAGGGGTCAAATGACTCAACACTCAGCTTTTAGATAATATACTTTTTCCACTGTGGTTCTCTGGAAAATGAAACTAACAGACATTATGAAGATTTCAAACATTAGATAAGCTTGTTGATGAATAACTTAAGTTTTAACCCAGTCGTATTTAAATTGTCCAAAACGTAAAACATGCAGTTAATCTTTTAAAACTATCACAGTATTTTTTTTTACTTTAAATTAGTTTTTTTTACAGAGCAAAACTGATGAGCTGATGTCTCTGAGATAAGTAATGAAACTGTTATATCTAACTACATCTTGATAACCAATAAGAGCATCACCTACTTTGTATTTAACCTACATAACTATGGTATAAAGAGCAATAAAGTCCGTGTCAGGAGGACTTTGACACAGGACACCAGTGTTAGGGACTCCTATGAGACCAAAAGTCAAAAATAGTCATGTTTAAAAAGTAACTGTCATCCACAACAACAGATATATCTGCCACTGTCAACATACATAATTTGTCAGTGCACTCCAAACTGCCTCATATAACTTCTGCAACTTTAAAACCATATTGTAACCTGACACGGCTATGATTAAAAAGAATACAATGAAAAATTGTTTTGTCAAAGATCACTGTGGCTGATGGACAGTTCAATATCATCCATCAGTTATCATACTAAAAGAAGTATCACTGACATATCACAACAAATAGCATAAACAAACATACAATCTACAAAAGATTTAAAGGTTAAACACCTAGTCACACTGAAAAATACTCACAAATAAATATATACACAACAACATGACACACACACAAACTGGAAAATGTTTGTTTGGTATTAGCCTAAAGCAGCCAGCGAGGGCAGACAAGTGTAAACATGAAAGCACCTCTCAGTGTGAGCTTGTGTGTGTGAATATGTGAGGTATTATGCCTGACATCCATGTGTGTGTGTGATAATGTGTGGAAGCGCTTCAAACCCCTCTGTGTAAACAGATGGACACTTTGACCTGAAGATTTGTTTGCATACAGAATTAAGTAGATTAAAACTGACACAGTAAACCCCAAACTGAAATGAAAAGTCTGGATTAAAATGCTAAAATGCACAAAGAGCACAGGCACACTCGCGTAGCACGTCACAATAGCAGCGAAACACCATCGTATACAAATACTTACATGCTGACAGACCGAATGTGATCCTTTCAGAAAGAAGAAAAGGGGGAGAGCACAAACAAACCTTTGTAAAGAACCCGGAGAGAAAACATGACAGTGCAGAAAGATGAAAAAGGAAAGATCGAATCTTTGTTGCACTGTACTGTACGCAACTCAGAGACACAGAATCAAAGTGTCAGCTTCCAGACTGACTATGTATTGGATGGTAATAAGTGCTTTGTCGAGTATTTGGGAAAGTAAGTAAAATATTTAAAAGAAACTGAATGAAGATGACACATTTTTACACGGTCGTCTATAAAAAGATAAAGGATGAATAAATACACGGTGAGTTTAAGTTCATACTTCCTCACCAAATTCTTGAGGTCTAATAAAACATCAAACATATCATCATAAAATATTTAAATAGTATATTTTTGGGGGAATTTGAAACCTACAGTTTTTATGTTTTTGCTTATGTGTGTTATGCAAATGAGATAAAAACCCAAATGGAATCTACTCTTAAAAAAAGATTACTTTGTGGTTGAAGCTAATATATAAATCTGTTCTTCACTGTTTGCACTTAAATCTAAAAAATGTAATGCACTATAATTCATGTCTAACATATATAATTGTAAGACACGAGACACAGATTATTACAACCCGCATTGTTGACGGTTGAGGTCGGTGACCTCTAGTGGCCATAATAAATATGACGACATAGTATAAAGAGCATATTAACTGTGTGATTAAAACTGTGATCATGCAACTGTTTCACAACGATAAATATGTCGTATTTTGTAAGATATCATACAAACCATCATCTCTACATTTTCGTAAGATAACATATGAACCACTGTGAGGATAAGATTTAATCTATCTTTCCAAACGTCTCGATAATGTCACTTGTTATTTGTTCATATTATGTAATGGAACATGGTTAGCATTCATGGTTTCCTCTACTTTTCTACCTCATCATGATGCATGTTAAGGGTGGTCCCTGGGTAGAAACGTCAGCAGTAAATATTGGATCAAATGCATGGTTTAATAATGAATATAGCTTTAGGGTTATTGCTAAATGATGTTTTTTTTTCATCTTTAACATTTTCCAACCTTAGCGCCTTCGTACCAGAATAAAACCAGAGAAACCCTTGTAATTTACAAGCTGTTATCTATAATATTTCTGCCAAAATAGCATGTTGCATATTGTAAATGCACAAAAAACATTTTCGTATATTCACACTCTTCATTATAGGAAGAATATACGAAACTGTTAATGTCCGTCACATGTTAAACGAGCATTTTATTTCCCCAGAAACCACCTCCAATTCTATACTGCAACTTTTTTTAAAAACAAAGTTAAAACTGAGCAGAAATGTTTTGAAAGTTTTCTCTTAACAGTAGTTCAGAAACAGTAAATGTCTCTAAAACTTTGTGACACATCAAAAACAACTAAGAACAAACAAACAAGATAAAAATAGGTGAGTCTTTGCCCAAAAGGAGTGCTACGAGGACGACGACAACTGTATCTCCTAAATCAACTCCAATATAGTCCCACTGGACAGAGCTATTGCTGCACACATACACACGGTTAAAATCCCAGTATAGTATAACAAAAACACAGCCGCTGATGATCTGCTGTCAAATATCAGCAAAACAATCCATAGACAAATATTTGTTGTGACAGGGGACGCAAACCAAATGCTAATTTGCAGACACCGCGGAGGATTAAATCTGTGAACAACCGCAAGATTGACTGGAAGGTTAGTTGAGAGAAATGACTGTAAAAACTATTCAAAGAAACAAACAAATGAGAACAAAACAGAATGAAAAGCAAGCGAGAAAAAACAAATAGCATCAGCGGGGACACGAGTGCTCTTAACTTAGCATGAGGTGTGTGGGTGTGTGTGAGGTCACGTCTGGGTGAAGAGTGCATCCAAAGGATTTCATGCACAATTTATGGTATGAATCTGACTGCACTGAGTTTGACCTCCACACACACACACACATATAAACTACTGTACATTCATTTCCTGTCCCCTAACCCCGACCTTCACACAACTTGTTGCAGATGTGCAGAACAGTAAAATGTCCTGACAGCGGAGGATTTTTCTTGTCGNACACACACACACTAACTCCGGCTGTATCACAGTCAAAATAGCCATTTCATTATTCAGGACTTGAGACCCGAGGGGGATAAAATGGGGAGCTGTTGAAGTGTGTCCATGAATGTGTGCATGTTTGAGTTTTCACTTCTATATTTCTTCTTCTCTACATGTTCATGCTGTAACATCTCACAGAATTATGTGAAATATAATAATATAGAAATATTTTTTTAGAAACACCAAATTACATAATGTAAAAAGTATAAAGTACTGATTCAACACTGTGAAATTACTCCACTACAAGTAAAAGTCCTGCATTGTTCTTACTGAAGTAAAAGTACAAAAGTATCAGCATCAAAATGTACTTAAAGTATCAAAGTAAAGGTACTCATTGTGCAGAATTATTTGTATTGACGCATTTATATAAGCAGCATGAAAAGCATGTTTTGTTTATAAAGACAGGGCTCATCTTAACTACTATATACTGTTATGAGGTTTAACTAAAAAAGTCGAATCACTTTAATTTATCATAAGTTTTAGTATTAAATCTCAACCTGAAGAGTAATTAAAGCTGTCAGCGAAATGTATTGGAGTAAAAAGTACAATATTTACCTCAAAATGTAGTAGAGTAGAAGTATAAAGTTACATAAAATGGCAATACTCAAGTAAAGTAAAAGTAATGCAGAAGTGTACTTCATTACTTAAGTAAATGTACTTAGTTACATTCCACCACTGACACACGTACAGTTTACGATTGTAGAAAAAGCTGCAGTTTCTGTGAATTTATGCTCCAAAACCACTGACCTTTCGGGTAAAAAACTTCCTGTTAGGCTTTATAAAAGACAATAAAAGTTCATTTTTAACAGGAAATGCTGCAAGTAAAGACACAGAAATGACGTAAGCTATAAAAAACACGATTCACAAAGCGTGAGACACGCAAGTCACATAAAAAATTTATGTTAAAAATAGTTAACTTTTGTTTTCACATGGTATATGGGTCAAAAAGTGACAAAGCAGCTTTTAGAGTTAGTTATCAAGCATTAACATGGCATGTTATAGTCCATCTAGACATTATCTTCTCCTCTCTCACACATAAACACACGCCTGCCTTGGAGAGAGTGAACTGAATGCATGAAAGCTTTGTGTTATATATTCATGTGTTGATGAGCACACATTGGGGGTGTGGATTGGCTCGCAGACACTACCAGCTAACGCTAATTGTTTGCACATCACATCGTCTTCTGCTCCCAGAATGCTAACATGCGATATTAAACCACATATACGAGTGGCAATATGTGTGAAAATGAGCATGCATGGATAGACACGAACAAAGATTTATCTGCATCAGGAACTTCTGACTTCTGACACGATAAGCTTTGAAACACTGTTCCCATACAGCGCTTTGAAATCCAGGTGTTGAATCAGCCTTTTATATCCTTTATAGTGTTATGATACGGCAATAAATAAACAGAAAAATGTCATGTTGAAGAGAATGTCCTGTTTCTTTCTAAGGGGTCATTCAGTTACCAGCTCCATGCACATTATGTTAATGTTTAGTAACCTCTATAAACAGCATGTTTTATGTGTGTTAGAGCCTGTAGGTTGGCATATTTGTGTTATATTAAATTTTGTCATTAGGGATGGTGTGTTTGTGCGAAAATATGATCTATTTTCAGCTAATAATTCAGTGTTCTGACTTTTGGAGCATATGTGTTGCCTTTTTAGATATTTTTTGTAGTTTTTTTTAGTATAGATTCTAATTTAATATACACTAATTTATGGTGTGGTATTAATTTAAAATCCTTTTCTCTGCAGTCATAAGGAAGATATAACAACAAAAGTATTTAACGTAGCTGTTCAGCCTGGTTAAAACACAAAGCACATTCAGTGAGTCTGAGACTGTGAATGATAACACTGAAGGAGTCAATGCAAACTGTTGAGCTTTTATCAAATGCTGCTCGAATGTGCATTCACAACACATAACCCAGTACAATTTAATTTGAAACTGAGAGGTGTCTGATAGCACGTATTCAAAACACTTTCCGGACTTTTCTTAATCTCGCTTGATAAATGAGCCGCGCTGTGAGGAAAGAGCACTTTCTGAGCACCCATAAGCCCTCTAAACAGATTACAAAGACTTATGGGTAAATAGAGGCAGCGGGGGTGAAAAAAAATGAACATCCTTTTTAATAGGGCTTCCTGGAAGCAGAGTGCGGTAATGTGACGCAACTGTTTCTCTTCCCGTCACTCGCTGATGAGAAATAAATGAATGAGATTAAGGTTTTAACGCTGCTTTACGTGCCTGTGTGTGTGTGCAGAAGTGTCAGAGGGAAAAAAGACAGAGTGATATTATGATACGGCTGCAAGAGCTTCAATCTGCCCTCTTTTCAAAGTGGTTCAAGCTGTGTGGTTGGTGCGGGCCGCAGTGTGTGTGGGTTTGTCTGGAATATGAGAGTCTGCAGAGGTCGTCTTGGTTTCTTTCAGAGATATTGATAGACACGACCTCATGTCTGACCTGCACAGAGCACTGTACAGCATGCACAGGAGGAAAGTTTCCCTGAGAATTATTATGAAATCATTATTATACTGATATTATCCAAATGGCTGCAAACACCTGTAGACTTGTGTCAGGCTTACATTGCAAAATTAAGAACTTCGAGTCTTGACTTGGACTTGAGTGCTGTGAGACTTGAATATATTGTAGTTTCAAATCTGTTTAAATAGGAACAGTTGTACACATATCTTAAGTAGTATTATTAAGCCCATTCAATGACAGAACTTGGCTTTGTTTATATTAAAACCAACAAAATCTCCAACCTAAACAACAGATAAAAAACACACATCATTATACATACACATGCACTGTGTGGTTGTAAAAAAGCTTCAGTTTCTGTGAATTTATGCTACTAAACCACTGACCTGGGTTTAGGGCAAAAAACTTCCTGGTTATGTTTTATAAAAGATAGTTTAAAAAGCACATAAATGTACGTTGCTGAGGACTTCTTCGTATATACTATTATAGTTTTGATAAGAAATGACACAAATCCATCCTTTGCCTTATTCATGACAGTTCCACCAAAGTACATTAGTTTTATTTTATTTCCAGACAGCAGAATACAAACACAGTAAAATGCTTTGTTGCTTTATGTACTGGACACTATAAACTGTAAAGCAGCTAAGTTTTTCACAGATATATAGTTTTGGCACATGTTTTGTTTCTAAACGGTTGGTGGGCAACTTAAAAACACTCGTATGAGTTATTATAGTAAAGTTAAAAGATGACAGTTCCTATATAGGGCATTATGATAAACTTAGTGTTGGGCTTGTGTCCAACACACAGAACAGGCATGAAAGCGATGTTAAACCATCCTAAATCCCTCTGCCTGTTGAAGTCATGTTTACTGCTATTGATCCACAGTCCTGTTGAAGCATTTTACAGCATGGCTCTGTAATAACCTTAAGCCACCTTTGGCTGTAAACTGATATTTATTGTGTTCCAAATAAAACAAAATTTAGGAGAGAGAGAGAAAGAAAGAGTGGAGCACAGAGAAAATAAACAGTTGCAGCCTGCTTAACATGCAAACACACACTTTCACACACCTTTTAATTGGGATTCTGTAATTTGGTCGGAGAACACTGCAGTGTTTTGTCACATGCAGAAAATAGCAATCGGTCTTGAGAAACATACATGCAAATAAATGCACACACAAACACACACGGCTTTGTGACGACCGCGCTCGTTTCCTCAGGAGGGAAGCTGATGCAAACATAAAAGCAGAGAAATTCATATTGGCTTCTCGAACTGTGTCTGCTCTCCCCTGGGTGAGTAAACATTAGCATTCCAGTGATTCTCTGTAATATCCTAATCTGCTGTGTGTCGGTCTGCAGCTTCCTGTGTTACAATGGGCTCTCATTTAACATGGACGCAACCTCTTGTTTCACTGCAGGTTCAGACTGTTTGACAGTCGAGAGATAATGATTCAGAAGAACAATCGGAGGTTATGTTGACAAGCATTGTGTCAAGAAACTTTATTGTTCTTCACACGACCTGAGGAGGAATAATGATAGATAAAACATTAAGTATTTAAAATCAAACAATCCTACACATCAACCACCTTCATCTACTGTGTTTACTGAGCTTGCACGCGACAAGAATACAGGAAAACATTGCACTACGAGAGTTCAAAAACCTTGCAAACTATGATTCTAGAGCAGCCTGATCTCATAAAATTATGTGGAATTACAACGTTTTTGTTAACACAAAATGTGTGGAAAATACGTGAATCAGCGGACCGTTTATGCTCCAAAACCGCTGACCTAAAGAAACTCCCTGGTAAGATGTTATAAAACACAATTAAAGTCAATAAATAGACCAGATATGCTGGAAGTGAAGCTGCAGAAGTTATATAAAAAACACAAGTTGCGTAAAAAACATTTTTTAAAACATACAGTCTGTGCACTGTGCATTCAAACAGGAGTAAAATTATAGTTTTTTTCTTAATCATCCAAAACTGTGTTCACATCAGAGATTTTCGTGTCTGTATTCAGTGAAGTTTTCTTTTGATGTAAGTCTTCATCAAAGTCTGCTTGTGCCGTTTGTTCATCACAGCTTGAAGCTGTTCTCGACGTGTTTTGCATGCTTTTGTCTGACTGGAAAATACAATCACACTGAACTAAAAACAACAACAACAATGACATACCTTAGCACAAAAGGAAAGCAGGCGTGATTCCATGAATTCAGCAGAGAACACAAGCAGCAGGAGCTTCTTAGTTTCCTGTGCTCTCTTTTAGTTACTGCTGTTGATTATATGAAGACCACAGCAGGTCCATAAGTTCATATACACATGAACTTCTATGGCTTCAGCTATAACAGTGACTTGCTGTTGATTGGTTGGGAAACCGTCCAAGTGAAGCTTGAAGTGGATTGTAAGTTTAGAAACATGCAGGACTGACGACACTTCATAACATGTTAGAAACAATGTGGGGAATCTTCCTTTTTGTTAAAAGATTACCTGCAATATTTATAACATTGTCATGGGACGGCAGTGAAGTGTGACTCATGGAGGTTCTCAGGAGTTTCATTACGTATTTGATGTATTTTGATTTTATTTTCAGGGGATTTCTGTGATTCTAAAGCTGCAACCTTGTGTTCCTGTACAAGTCTTGTTAGATTTCACACCCTACCCGTATACCTGCTCGAAGCCAATCCACATTTAGTGTGTAGACTGATTAAATTTAGATTCTCTCTTTATTGTTGTTTACTGTGTTTTGCAGTTACAGACACCTTTGCAACAACACATCCTGATAATGATATGCAGTGAAAATGAAGTTTAAAAGCATGTTTCACTGTGATTATCATACAGATGTTTGGGGAATGTGGCAGTATAAATCTGGATAACATGATGGAGTGTAAAGTTCCTTCTACAGAAGGTTGGAAAACACAATCTGCTGAACAGATCTGTGTCTGTATTTTTAAATGCTATATATTGTTATAAAGAATTTGACTTTTTACAGTCAATTAAAAGGACATTATCACTAATTCAGTCGTTATTTCTTGGGATGTGTTTGTGTTTGTGGAAATACAGCATTCAAAGTTGTCCCGTCCTCCACTAAGCCATGAATCAAGAGGAATAAATGGTTATTTTCCAATTGTTTCAATGGGGGTTACGTCCTAATGCACAAATAAACAGACCCACACCTCTGCACACCTCTGCACAACCCTGCGAAAAACGCTGCTGCATTGTCAGATATTGTGTGAATATGAGACGAGCTTTCTGCTGTTACTGTGTGTGAAACTGTGATTGTCACACAGTTGAATGCTGCAAATGGAGGAGAAGAATGAGGAGTATTGGGGAAAAACACAGCAATGTTTGTAACAAACCCATTCATCATCATGTACAATCAATTTTAATGCAGATGCTCTTTTGTGTTGGTATCTCTCCAAGAAAAATACAGGCAGAGAGCAGGATCTATTCCAGGGAATTCTGCCATATCAAACACTGTAAATACTGTAAGAAATTTCACTTTGAAACTGTCACTTAAAAAATAAAATAATTCCTCTTCTGAGAGAACCGAAACCCCTTCACACATCATCTGATGTTGATATCTAAATTGGCTGCACTGTGTCCATGTTCACTACTCGTTCAAATACACCAACTGACAGCTATTAAAAAGTATTCATGAAGGCCATAGCAGCCCAGCAGCAGACTCAGGCACAGACCATGTAGCCACAAGAGCTCTGGTTTGAATTTGGCTTGGGGCTTCTCATGCATGACCTGCCCCTCTCTCACTCCCCGTGTTTCCTGTCACTCTGGACTGTCAAACTGTCCAATAAAAGCAAAATATCCAAAAACATTTCTGCACCTGCACTGCTCAGAAATGCCCTGGGACTAACGGCAGTCTCACTTTTTATTCAGGCTTCTACCATCGAAAAGGTTTAAAAATATCTCTGCACATGCTCACGCTCGCACTAATGAAAGGGCTGCAAAATGAAGCAACAACAGACTAATGTGGACGCTCATCCTTCTGATAACTGCTGCAACTCTCAGTAATCAATTACAGTAACAGCTGATTCTGCCTGTTCAGCAGTTTGGTAATTGCTTGTGAAAGCTCAATTTGACCTGAAATAAGCATCCTGTTAACACCTCAGAAACATGCAGTTTCGCCTCACAGAAAGAGGGTCACAAGTTTGAATCCAGGTTGCAGCTCTTCTGTGTGGAGTTTGCATGTTCTGTCTGTACGAGCATGGGTTCTCTCCAGGTCCTCCAGCTTCCTCCCACAGTCCAAAAACATGCAGCTTAGGTTTAGTTGGAGACTCTAAATTGCCCGTAGGAGTGAATGAGAACATGAATGGTTGTCTGTCTCTATGTGATAACCAAAGTGTGGCCATAGATTCACAATAAGGCAATAATCTGATTAAGATTTTATCATGAGTTGAAACTGATAAACTCTAAACTAAACATTTATTCATTAATTATCCTTCATTGCTTTTCCAAACTTGGGTTGTGAAGGCCGATAAAGCTGTTTACCCTGAATAGGGTTGCCATACACGCTCTCATTCACTCCTACGGGAAAATTAGCTGAATGAAGCTGCATGTGTTTGGACGATGCATGCAGACTCCACACAGAAGAGCTGCAAGCCAGGATTTGAACCTGCGACCCTCTGAGTGATTACCACTACACACCTCCGCAGTTATAAAACACAGCAACCTTCCTGCATGAACATCCAGAGTATAAACAATCGCGGCCATAATATCAACGGGGTGATGTAATCACTACGGTGATGTGATCCACTTTGTTTCCGTGGGTAACTCACTTAGAGACACATTACGCTGGGTGGATGAATGGAGGGATGGAGGGATGAATGGATGGAGGAGAGGAGGCAGGGTGAAAGAGAGAGAAAGGAGATGAGGAGAGGGAGGGCCCATGGGACGGGAGAGATGATGAGGTGAACTGAGCAGGTTAAAAAGCAAAAACAGGTCAGAAAACAGACATTTTTACAAAAACAGTGAAGAAGACGGTGAAGTGAGGTGAGAAGAGGCGAGGAAAGAACGAGTGACTTAGTGAGAACACGACAGAGAAAGAAGCAGAGTGATATTAGATAAACTAATTACAGCAGACCTTCCTTTTCCTGCACTCTCGCTGCCTCCGTCTATATCCATCTATCTCTTCTGCCGGTCATCGCCTCATTCTCTCCGACTTTCCCGGAATAAAAGCGTGATGTTTTCCCGCCGATGGCGAGCGGCTCTGCTTCCCGCAGGCTCTTTAAAGTGAAATCAGATACATATACATCCAATCGGAAAGCTTTTAACTAGCAGAGCTACGGGTTGCCAGGTGGATAAAGTGTTTAGCAGCCGGGACACTCACACTTAGAGTGTGTGTGTGTGTGTGTGTGTGTACGCATGTTGAGGAGGAGTAAAGCATTTAGTGGTCAGGGGACTCACAGGAACTGTTCAGTCTGAGTAAATCCAAGTGTTTATGTGTCTTTAGGACACTTCACACACCAAGAAACTGCAGAATCAAACTCATTTAGGAGAAATTCCACAACACGGAGAGATAAAACTGCACAGAAATTTTAATCTAAAAAGAAAACATGCAGTTTCACAGGATTATAACAATGAGTGTCACACTATTAATCCACAGTCTTCATCACTACTATGTTTCAGTTGTTATGGATCAAAATGTCACTTATTTTGACACAGTTTTGCAAAAGAGCTTCACAAATAATAACTAAAAAGCACATTAACGGAGGGAAATGACAAAACAGATAACAACTACAAAAGTGGAATGAATAAAAAGCATTATTAGAAAGCTCATTAAAAAATAAAGTGTGACTCCCCAGCTGTTAATTGCAGTTGTTCTGTGAAGTCTGAAACAAAAGACACACAGTGTATAAAAAAACTCTTTTCTTTTGTGGTTTATCTTATTTTTCCATTTCTGCTTCACACAGTAATCTGTGATTCTGGAGTCGTACACAGATCCACCTCTGTTGGAAATGAGTTGTGCATAACTTGATATTTATATTTAATTCATACATCCGGCATTAAGTTGGTGCTGTTGTCGATAGTGTGTATGATTGTGTAGTGTGTGTTGTTTATGTGTGGCTCTTCATGTTTGCATACTTGTGTTTATCTCATGTAAAGTTTGCATTTTTGTGGTCAAACTTGGTGTGTATACAAGAAATCCGTCATTCCAGGACACTGTGTGTGTGTGTGTGTGTGTGTGTGTGTGTGTGTGTGTGTGTGTGTGTGAATTCCGCCACTGTCTGCCAGCAGAACTACTTAGCAGAAACCTCTCATAGATTTCAAAGTCATGAATTATTCACAAAGGAAAAAGTCTATCCTCCTGTTTCCTTTCTTTAACCCCCCATCACCGACACACTCACACACACACATGCATGCACACACGCACACACTTGTATAATTACAGTAGGGCGACTGGGATTGCACTTCACACACTGCTGGCAAAAAAAAAAAAAGAAAGTTGTCTCCCTCTTTTTCTCAGGCGAAATAGATGCACTCTATTTTCAATAATCAAGGTGCACTGTGTAATAATTTCACGCCCACAACTGTCGTCCCGCCGCCAAATTATTTATTGCAACACGTTCACCGGTGAAGCATGAATCACCGAAAACAAACAATTTTCCCTTCTTCCTGCGGTCCCTCTCTTTCACTGAATATTAAAATAAAGGCAGATACGGCAGCTAAAAGGGGAATTTCATTAGCATAATGAACAGCAGGAGTAAGAAGGAGAGTCTTTTTCATTAGGTTGTGTGTATAATCCACAGTATTTGAAAGCAAGGTTAAGGGATGTGTTTAATTGCCTGCTTAGAGGGTTTTTTGTAAATTAATTGCTGTGGGACTATACACGGCAGAGAAAACGTGGAAGTGGAATGGTGTATGCATGATGTCATCCGTACAAATTGATGTTTGAAGATATTGGCAGACACCTTCATACCCGCCGGAGGTGGCGTAAAGCTACATTAGGCTTGTTTATAGAGATTTTTGTCCTTTGCAGAGAGAGAAAGAGGAAGGAGAAAAGTCAATTCAGAGGATAAAAACAGACTGAGGTAATATTATCATTGTCGTGTCAACCAAAGGAGACAAATGCTGTTTGATAGCAGCGATGAAAGATTAGTTAATTGCATCATTTGATGGATATTATGTTCAGGTTTTTAGGTAAGGATTGGGTCACCAAAAGAGCACTCATATTTTATATGATTAAACTAAATATTCGGCTAATTTCAATCTTACCTTGATGCTCGATGCAAATTCTGAGCATAACCAAAGTGATTACATTTCATTCAAAGGGGGACATGTACCGAATTTAATGACAATCCATCCAGTGAAAACATGTCACTTAAAAAGATTACGGTCCAGATCCCAGAGGAGCTAAAACACTAGCATGGCTAAATCAATGCTTAGTGAGTACAAAGCATTTAATGATGGCCAGAAATAATTATTCCAAGAAAAATATGTTAAACTTGATGTTAAAAGAATATGCTAATATGCTAACTTCAAAACAAGCTGCCCGGCTATCTGCATACTTTGCCGTATAATTTGTGTTTTCATAGCTGCAAAAAAGAGCAGGAAAAGAAATCAGTGGAGACATAAAATGGAAAAACATCAGATGAAAATATCATAACTATAACATATCAAACTTCTTGACTATAGATATTTGATTGGTGTTTTTTCTGTCTATTGACTGTTTAACTGAGCATCTTTACTGTATTTAAGTCTTTAGTGTGTGTGTGAGCTCAATGGGTCAGACATCTTTATTAGATTATGCACGGCTGTGTGTGTGTGTGTGTGTGTGTGTGGTGCTGAGGGAGTGGGCAGGTCGCCCATGTCAGACCAACAGATAGAAAATCAATACCATGAAGAAGCAGCCGGCGACGGCCGCAGCCATATTTTCCCGCCCACACATCAACCTTCATACACAGATCATACAAAAGCCGCACTGACACGTTCCAGCTATTTTAAGCAACATCTTGTCTTTCTCTCTGGGCACCCTTCTCTGCGGCGTGCCATTCGATAAATGTCACTTGTGCGGACGGATTCATACTTTATACTGGGACAAACACAGTAACCGAGACACAGAGATAAATTGGACAACCAGTTTAGCTGCTGGTGTTTTCTGTCTGCCCTGACAGGAGCTATGAACCTCATCAGTCAGCTCTTAAAAACCATTACTTCTCATGGAGGAATAATCAATAATAAAACACAATAAGCAATAAAACTAAAGGTTACTCAAAAGTTCAGCCGCGCCGGTTCTACAACATGTAAGATTCACAGGATTCTTGCTTGTGATTGGCCCGGAGGGGTGCATTATTTCAGACAACTGCACGGCTCTGAACAAGTGGCCTCATAGCGGTTTTAAATTAGTACTGATAGCTGCAGGGGAAGTTGTTTCAGCGGTACCAAGGCTACTTGTAGTAATGTTTATTCCATTTAGTGACACAGATTGTGTCAATGCAAAGTTTCAGAGAGCGAAAAACCATGTTCTACTTGGAATAAAATCATTTTTATGCCTTTAGTTTGACCTGCCATGAATCCCAAATCACTTCAACACTCCTGTTAGGAATTAGTGGCACAGCAAAGCTCAATATGTCGTAAAAATAGTTCATTTTCACATTTTCAGGAAATGTTCGCAATGATACCAGGAACAAGTGATTACATTTTGGGAGTGATCCATTTTTTTCATGATTAATGACAATAGATTATCAGAATAGTTGTTTGTTTGTTTTTCCCAAAGACAAAAATTAAAACTACGGTGATGCAACAGTAAGGTGTCAAAAATGTATATGACTTTGTAGTACTACCAACTCATTTTAAGAACGATATCCAGCTCCACTTCCTGTTTGAACTACAGTGGTTGCTGTGACAGAAGTCACCCAAACTGCATTTTCACCACGATGCCAGTCATGGTTGAAGTGCTCCATCCTGCAAACTGATGGAGCCATGAAAGAGACTTGAAAGGCCTCGGGGCTGCTTCCTGCCGCTCTGTGTTTCTGCAGCCGTTTCTTAGTCCGACTGGAATTTGTATTCACACCTCGTGTGCGTCTGTGTCTTTCCATTCACAATGCTTTGACCTCTATAAAGCTTTGACATTTTAGTCAAATAACATGGGCTGCGATTTCCTGTTTCAACACTGTGACAACCAAATCAATGCAGGTTAAAGATACAATACGTGATGTATCCACCAAATCTGTGAGAACGTGAGAGGTAGAGGTGGAAGAGGAGGTCTCACAGGTTTAAATGTGTGCAAGAGACTTTGTTTTCATCTTTTATTCAGATATTCACAAAAAGGCTCCGACATGAAGCCAAATATGCAATTTTTTTTATATATATGTATAAGTTGCATGCAGGAAATCCTACAAAAAAAATGAAAATTGATGCAGCAGAATCTGAGATATTGTCTCTTATATTCCAAATTTTCCTCTTTCCAAACATGGAGCCTACATCACCCACATTGCAACTCACCCATGATAGTTTGGTCAGTGATTTGGACACCAAACCTCCAGATTTCATCTTCAAACATTGCAGTCTTAACCCTCAACAAACGCTGACTTGAGTGACATCACTCGAGGCTTTTTATCAGACTTCTGCAAGCCCCCTCTGGAGCCACAGAGGCTCAGACGCAGGACTCAGAAACAGACTTTGATGTGCAAATTAGGGGGATTTCTGCTTTAAAGTCCATGTTTTATGCAGACCAATGGCAAAAAATGAATTTCAGTAACTGTTTATCCATCACAAATCCTGCATTGTTGCTTATCTTCATCAGTTTCCATGACAGATTCATGTTAAATTACAGAAAGACACAGGATTAGTAATATCAAGAGACCTGTGGATTTAGCTAAATGTGGCCCGCAGTGGGACTTCTCCTGTACAATCTACATATAAACAGATTTGCATGGATTAAGTAACGAACACATGACATCATCAGCCGGTTGAAGACTTTAAGACAACGATTTTGCTGGTCAGAAAAGAAGCCCTCAGCCTAATAATTTGCTTTGAGAGCAAAGCCAGGCGTGTTGCTAACAGCGTCCCACAGGGAACGCCATGCTGCAAGTACTCACTGAGGCTTTCATGCTTGGTCCAGCAGCTAAAAGCTCTGGATGAAATCATCTCCCCCTCCAGATTATGGCATTCATTACTTCTGAAAAGCGCTTGGCGTGAAAAGAGAACGATGGAGGGAGGAAGAATGAAAGGAGGGAAGGCCGTCATATTCTGCCAAAAAATGTATCCATGTGAGGATGTGGCACACTCCTGTTAGTAAATGTATGGACAGGAGGAAATGTAAGCACGTGTGTGTGTGTGATAAAGGAAAGAAAGAAGGACAAAGAGGGAGAGGAAGCAGAAAAAGTGACACACATGAAGGCATCGAGAAAAAGAGATCATTGGTGTGTAGAAGTGATTCAGTTTGAATGAGACATTTCTCATCCCATTCACAATATGTCTCCTCATTTAGGTCACCAGAGCTCTTCATTTCCCATCCTTTTCTCTCTCCGACGCTGGCCTCTCTTTCTCTTCCTCTTAATTTCTGTCATTTGTCTGTTTTCGCCATTCTTATTCCAGTGAAACAGCATCTTTTTCTCCCCCATCCTCTCTCTCTTCTAAAGACCAGAGAACATAATCCGATCCCTTCCTATTTCAGAGCTTATGGAATATGAAAGAGCCCTCTCCATTTCATTACCAAGGAAGACTGTAGTTTGGAATGACCCACAGGAAAAGAAAGCTTTTTTTATTATTATTCAGCTGAACATTTTAATCTGGATGTGTCCAGTGTTTCTGTGACAGCAAATCAATATTCATGAGGATGTTCTCATGAGCGTCTTTGTCTCTCAACAGACAGTTTTATTTAGGTTTTTACTGTTGTTTGTTCAGGCTTTACATGATGTTTGTTGGACATGTGCCTTATGTTTGTTAAACTGCAGTTATTGTTTTTATGGCCACAAGAGGGCAACTCCACATAACTTTTGTACAGGCAGCAAAATATGACTCATAATTACGTTTTAGATTGATGGCGATGCAGAGTTTGAATGTTGGATGGGTCGAAAAAGTGGCGGATTTCACCCAGGAGAACAGAGTTCATGTCCCATGTGAAGACAAAAGTAAACTACTTTTTATGTAACTTCTGTAGCTCACTTCGCCCGTATAACTACTTCACTTCCTGCATTTATATTCATTTATTTCCTGTTAAAACTCTCCGCTGTACCGTGAGCTTTAAAAATGCCTGTATGTGTAGTTATGGGTGGTATTGACACGTGATCTATTCTGTCATTTAGGTTGGAGATCTTGTTGAACTGAGCTGATGGACGTGGTATCGACACATTATTATCTCTTTAAGGTGTTAACAGTGTTCATTCAAAGTTTTTGACCATGAAATCAGCTCTTCGTTTAGCTTTGATTTGGTCTAACTCCTGCCTCTCTGTATAAAAAACATCTAGCTTTGTAGATTCTACATTTATTATCTCTATAACTTGATATTTCTGTGAGTTATTTGGGGGCTTTGTTACTTCTACTGTTTCACAGCTTCTGACACGGTTTGGACAACAAACTACTGGTTCACTGACAGTCTTTTATCAATGAAAGAAATAATAAAATATGGATGTTGTTGGTAATGCAAGGGCTCTCATTGGCTGTGTTTTGGGTGCAACATGAATTAAATCATATTAAATCATTTACATTCATCTGCATGCATCCTGTAACAAACTGCATGTAAAGCAGAGGATGTGCAGAACCGGAGGAGGATTAACATGTTTTAAAGATTCAGCTGGTGTGGGGTCCTTACACACACACACACACACACACACTGCTCATGTATTCATGTGTGTTTCCATTAGGGGTATGCTAATTTAAACTAGTCTCTTTTCATATTAGCAGGCTTGTATGTTGTATACTCACTTCACGTGTTATTTAGTTTAATCTTAACTAAATAATGTACGTTGCATTTCAATTTTATTGAGAGTTTCTGTGCAGAAATGCTCCAGGTGAGAAAATGTGTGTTGATCTACAGGGACTGTTATTAAATTGTGTAGCATCTAAACAGTTTAGGGTGTTGCACTTCCTGCACCTCGAGTGATTTGATTCCCGGAGCTTTAAAATACAAACAGATCAAATGGTATTTTAAGGTGACGTGGTTGAGGCGGAGGTTCGTCTCGTCTGACACTTCAAACAAGTTGAAAAGCTTTAAAACGTGTATTATTTTACCATCACAATGAAGCTCTGCGTCAGGCTGCATGTGCACTGTGGCGTACTGTAAGCTGGCTCAATGATTATCTTTAAAAACACGACCATGGGAGCAGCAGAGCCCTGTCACCGAGGCTGCACACTTTACAACATGGATAAAAGGATCTTGTCACTTAAGGCTGATTACATGGTTTCAGTATTGCAGAGCGGATTCTTCTGAAATGCTCACGCTTTCCCTGCCCCTCCCCCTTCTTTCATGCTCATGTGTACTATTTATTCTATTTAAACTCGGCCCGATGATGACTGACTGACTATTTCCATGGAATACATAAACAGGTCCCGCTGGGATTTCCAAGATAGGCGCTCCGCATAGGGAAGCATTTTGCTGCAGTTAAGGGGTCAGCTTTGAAAATACGTAGGAGGATAATGACGAGTTTCACGTGTGTGTGTGTTGGATGTGTATTTCTGTGTGTGCATTATTGATCTGTGCAGGGCTTCTCCCCTGGATAGCTGGTTTTCTGGGCAGAGAGACAGAGAGCTCCCCTGCAGAGCTGAATCTTATGTTTCTGAAACCTTAACACAGTTCCAAGCCATTATCTTCCCTTCTTCCTCTCCTTTTAGTTATCCCATCCTCTACAGTATTTCCCTCCCTCCTGTTCGCTCCAGCCTCTTTCTTGCTGTTTTTGAAGCTTTTATCCCCTCGCCATCTTTCCCATTTGTCCTGTCTTTATCCCCACGTGCCCTTTTCCTTTTCCTCCATTGCCAGCCATTTGCTGCACATCTCTGGCTGTTTTGTTTCCCCTCTCCTCTCTGTTCTGCCTTTCTACTCACGGCCTCTTGCAGATGTCGGATCAGACAGAACAACATGACTCACAGAAAAGGGCTGAATTCCCTTTGGTTCGCCATTCGATATCAAACAGGACTGTGCGCTGCGTGTCGGACCTTAAAACCGTCGCTGGAAACATGAAACGCTGTCAGAGACTAAACTGTGGTTCTATGAGAGGTCAAATTGTCCACAAGAGGGAAGGGCTCTTTTGAAATGCAATCTGTTTAAGATTTAGTGCTTGAAATTGTTACTTTTTGTGGAGAAACATGACACAGGATTAAAAAGAAGTCAATTATAATCAGTCATCACATGCTTTTAAAAGCAGTGAGGACCAGCTTACTGCTTGGGTCTTAATTGTTTATTCACTGTGTGCAACTAATCTGAGTTTAACCTTTAAAACTGCAGCTCTCTAACTGAAGTAGGAATTTAAAATGAGTAAAGGAAAATCAGGGGACTAGATTTCATAGAAATTATGAGTGCAAAACAAACAAATACTGTTTGTGTTCACGATAAAAGAGGTTAAGTACACGATAAATAGGTGTAAAATATTGTTAGAGGGACAGTAAGCAGCCGGGACATCTGGGCTGTTGGGGTGCAGAGGAAGAGGGGGAGCAGAGTGTCATTGTAACTTTACACTGTTACACTAATCCTTCACATTTAGACACAGTTCAAAGAGACGGTAAAATACTGGAGAATGAGCCCAGAGGGGCGTGTGTGTGTGTGTGTTTGCTATAATGGGCGTGCATCTGTGGGGGTGCTAAAATATGTGTGTGTGGGTTGTGCAGAGAGGTGAGGACTTGACCCCTTCGTTAATCCTCAATCTTAACCATGGAGAAACTTGATCCTCACACACACACACACACACTGATGGCGTTTGTAGAGGAAGCTGTAGGGTGTCCAGACGGTATTAACAGTATTTTTAGCTTTCCTGAAGCGTGCGTCAAACAAAGACTGCTTTCACACAGCCAGTCTGGCCTCCGTGCCTCCCATTTTCTTTCGTCTCCTTTTCTTGTTTTCCTTTCCCTCCCTCCAGTCTTCTCTTCTTCTCTGTCACAGTCATTTTCTTTGACCCCCCGCCCCTCTCCCTCCATCCCATCCCAGACCCTCTCCTCCCTTGAGGCCCATTCATCCAGCAGTACCTTAATAAACCCAGCGTCTCTCCTGTCCTCCCTCCAGTCACAACTTTTCTTTCTCTCCGTCTTCACCGCGACCCGGCAGCTCTGGCTAAATAAACAGTGGGCGCACAGCTGGTGACCAGGTTTATATTCCCCCTTTCAGATCCCTGTGTCTCCTTCCTCCCCTCTCCTCTCTCCCTCCATCCTCTGTGTGTGTGTGAGCCGCCTTCAGAGGCTTTGTAGTCACATATCCAGTAGTGACCACAGTTGTCACAGTAATGGAGATCTATTGGACAGCTGATACAGTTTTGTCTTTAGCCTCGGGGAGACTTTGATTATTACTGGAGGGTTGACATTAAATAAAGATGTAACTTGTCCGGCCAGATTAATGTTTTCAATTGCCGCTGTTTTGACTATAATGGCTTGAAACTAAATCTGTCGTCAGCTTGGATTCAAGCAGTTTTCTAGTGAAAAGTGTCAAAATATCCCAAAAGAAGCAGGCCTTGTTACACCATGTTACTGCAGCCCCCTGGGTTTATCCCAGCCTTTGGGCCTGGAGCCCGAGCACGGAGGATTTCTGTGTCCGATACACATTTTAGAAATGAAAAAAATGTTGCAGATTTTGTCAATTTTTTAAACCGGAATAGAAAAAATACTTTTTCTGTGTGGATTTTGCATCAATTACTATGTGAAGATACTCAGAAGGCTGCTTTCCTAAAGAAATATTAAATAATATTTATCATTATTATTCAGTAAACATACAATGTATTACATTGTTAATCGATTATAGAAGGAAAACTGAAAAAAAATGAATAAAAATGGCAAAATAAACATCAATCATCATTTAAATGAAGAATCATTATAGCAAAAATCTTTTCTAAATCGCTCCAGTCATTGTTTTCTGCATTACCTGTTCTGCAAACAAAAGTTTTTTTTATATCGGTGCATATCAGACAACATATGTGCCAATATCAATACATACTGAAATGTCTTTGAAAGGCCAATACCGGCTGATATATAATCAGTCTGAGTTGTTGCATATCAAACGTATCCAAATGATCTTTTTAAACCAAGTCTGTTGCACATTTCACTTCTTATGCTCCAAATAGTTGTTGCTAACCCTTCAGGTGATGAACCAAAGCACTCTATTTATCATTTATATATTTATAAAGCACCTGAGCATCATCATTGTACCAGCAGAAACAAAAATTAATGTACTCATTAATAACCATTATATGAAAATACTTCATTTAGATACTTTAGGGAAGAATCTCCTTACATGGAGGAAGGAAACGTTTTGTCTGGTCTAGACGCTGACATTTACTGATCTAATTGGACTATTGATTTGACTCCTGCATTCTCCATCTTCTATTGATATGTCACATTTTTATTTTAGGCTGACAATGAGGTCCTGCCATGCATCCTGAAACCACTGAAATGTGAATTATTGCTGTACTGGAGAGGATTTTATATGGAGCTTTGTATCGTTAGCAGGGCAGACGCTAAGCTTTGCAGAACAAGTTGACTTTAATATGAAATTAATCAAAGCAGGAAGAGTCGTATGTTTAGTACTTTCGGCTTTTCTCTCCGTCTTCCTCTCTGGTTTTATCTGCTGTTCCTCGTTTGTGCCTCTATGCATATGTGTCTGTCAGCTAGCTGTCTAAAAACAGGCCAACACCTCTTCTGTATTTGGCATCTATAATCCAGCTTTTGTTAAAACGCACACTCAAAAACACACATAATTATAAACCCATGAACCCAGCAAACAATACATGAACACACACACATGTACACAGTATGTACACAACCAAATGAGCGACACAATGGGAATCCTGCACGTAAGAAAAGCATAAACGTATCAGTCACAAACACAGTCACACTCATTCAGACGCACTTTTAAGATAAGGCTGGAATCGGATAAAGCTGGCCATATCACAACCCGCCAAGTCCCCACCAGGCTTAGCCGCCTGCCTGGAGTGTGTGTGCATTTCAAAGAGATCAAGTGTGTGTGTCCAGACTTACCCGAGTGTGTGTGCCTCCCTCCCTCTTATTCTGTTTCAAAGAGAGTAAGCTGAGAGGTGTCACACTGTAAGAAAGAGCTGGAATAAAAGCTGAACCTGATCAGTGGAACATACTTTGTTTTGGATAACACTTTTTATGACGACCGTATCTCTGCTGCATTACAAGGGCATTATTTGTGAGTGTATTTAGTCCTTATAAATCCCATTACAACCCCACCTGGCCGGCCTCGTTCTTAGTGTGTGTTTCAGCACTAACATCATGTTTGCTCCTTGGCGACGGCAGTGAAAAAGATTAGTGCTACGGTGCCTCTGGGACGCCCTGCCCACGCACGAGTCTGGTTGTTGAGGTGTTATTAAAGCACAATAAGCCACAGTCTGCTGGGTGATGTCTCCTGGATGTACAGTATGAAGCACGGGTGTCAGACTATAAGCCATGCAAGGGCCATGTGGCTGCAGGTCTTTGTTCCAACCAAGCAGGAGAGCACCTGAAACAACAAATCAGCTGAGTGAAGACAGTTTGAATGAGTTGAGTTAGTTCAGGCTGCCTCGTTTGGAGAACCTGCAGGCTGAAGTGATGCTCTGCATTTAAACCATGCAAACTTAACAGCCTCTTTCAGAAATGTTCTGCAGTTGCACTTCATTTGTTGGCAACCCATGACAATCATTAGCACCTTGATTGTAATGTTTTACTACATTCAGTACCCTTCTTTTACCTACCAAACATAAACTAGCTCCCGCTCCCTGTGTTCCCAAACTCCATCCAATCGGCTGAATCACTCTCAATCTTTAAGAAGATACCAAAGACCAGCATGTTGGGTTCACGGTTGTAAAAACAAAAGGATGCAAAACCACTTTTCTAGCTTTAGGGCAAAAAATAATTCCTTGTGAGGTGTTAAAAAAACATTTCAAAAAGTAAAATAATGTACGGAAATGCTAGAGGTGAAAACGACATGACTGCTACATAAACGTAAGGTTTGTAGTTGTAAAAAAAAAAAGGCTGCAGTTGCATTGAATTCAGGCAACAAAACCATTGATCTGGGTTAAGGGCAATACACTTCCTGGCAAGCTGTATAAAAGTTAAAACAGTTGATAGTTTAAACAGTAAATTAATGTAAATAAATGCAGGAAGTGACATATTTACATAAAAACTTGATGCACAAAAGTGTTGAGTTGTTTAATTCACATTCTAAAATATTGTAAATATGGGTAGTATTTTGCTGACTGTACAAAGAACTTATGGGGTTTTTGTGGGGAGAACAATCTCAACCACCATATTAATAAAATATACAGTATTCTTGACAGCCCAAGCTTACATGCTTTTCATAGAAGTATACAGTGTCTGTGAGGTAGAGAGCTGAATCTATAAAACCCATGAATGCAAACATCAATTCTTAAACATTTATGTTTGATCAAATCCTGTGTTATTCACAACTCCGCCACACAAAAGAAGGCAGGCAACACTGTGCTTATATTGTTTGGTCTTTTTTTTGACAGCCCACTAATTGAAAATAAGTCTTGCACCAATAAATCAACAGTTCATATAATGCCGTGTCTCTCAGTATAATCAAACAATATTAAACATATTTGTCTGCTGTGTTAAAATAAAAACAATCAAATAGATTTTCCATCTTTTTTCACTCAGAGACATCTGCACTGCAGTGTGTTTTCTTCGGTTCTTATTAAAGGGCTGCAGTTTGAGATATGTGTCTGTTTGTTTAGGTATTCCTTTGACACGAGCAACATGGGTGGTAACACGGAGGCTTCCAGCACACGGATAATCTTTAATCACTATCATTAGGGCTCCCCTGCCATTTCAGGCAACAGAATTAGTTTTACTTGCTCATATAATTATCGGAAAGATGGGTGTCACCTTCCAATAGGCCTCTCATTTCGGAACAAAATTTCTCATTTAAACTGTAATTCAAGTGAAATTGCAGTTCATTTTCTGCATTAATGATTCATATTTCTGATAAGCTATGAACTTTAAATCGATTTCTTCATATAAGTACTGCTTTAACTTCTGTGACCTCAATAATGGAACTTTTAGGATGAAGGATTTAATAGTGTGTCACTTATTTTACCGCAATGTGCCGGAAAACTTCTGAAAAGCAAAGTTAAGAAAGCAGTCTGAGCATCGGTGCTTCATGCTGCTCGGTGTGACTCTCCCCACGCTGTGCATCGGCCTGTCAAACCGGTGATGGAAGAGCAACAGTGTCACAGATATTATTAGAGCTGCTGGGTTTTACTTTATAGGCTGAGTATGATGGCTGGAATATAACCTCTTCTCATGTACAGACATAAAAGCTGTACACGTGCAGCTGCAGACATATAATCCACGACAGCAGTGAGGCCCATTCATGGTATTAATGGACGAGTTCTTTGGAGTTCTTGTTTCCTAAACTTGTTATAGCCACAGACCCATAAAATCACTGTTTGAATGTGTAAAACAGGAGACTGGTCCCCACTCAAAAACGACAATATAAGGAGTTTGTACAGGCGGAAAAATACCACAACAGTAGTGATTGACATGATGCAGAGTTTAAATACTGGATGTCACACTCAGGGGTTTGTGTCCCATGTGAAACAAAAGTAAACGTTAATTTTACGTAACTTTCGTGGCTAACATTTTGTGAATCATGTTTTTTATGTAACTTACATTTTTTACATAACTTCCAGCACTCACAACACCCTCGTAACTACTTCACTTCCATATTTATTTACTGTTTAAACTGTCTTTTATAACGTTTAACCAGGATGTTTTTGCCGTGAACATAGGTCAGTGATTTTGTAGCATAAATACACAGAAACATAAGCGTATGTATAATGACGTGTGTGCTATTTTTTGAAGGCTCAGCTCTGTACCACAAGCCGCGAAATGCTCATATGGGTCATTTGGACAAACGGTCTATTCTGTTGTTTAAGTTGGAGATCTAGTTGGAAAAAGAAAACAAATAATGATCTCAAAATCTCAATTTCAGTCAGTGAATCAAGAGCTGACAGACGAGAGTAGGTGAGATGTTGTGATAACTGTCATTCTCAGACAATCCAGCGCCATCATCGTATGATCAAAATAGTACCAATCATAACTTAAATCTTCTTTTATTATCCTTGTGAACATGTCAAACAATGTGAGGCGTGAGTAACAATGTGTACATTAGCAGAACCCACTTGGACCCAGTTTGTATTGCTCTTCTCTCAGGCACTTTCTCTCTCACTGAGTCCAAAGTCTTGACTACTCTCCACCAGCTGGAGAAGCTCACTGAAATTTTCATGTACTACACAGCCCCCATGAGCTCCCAAAAGGGGGGCGAGCAGCACAGGCAACATCTCAACAAGGCAACTGATCTCTGGAGGCCCAGCATCATCGGGTCAGGCCGGGACAGAGGAGTGTAGCAGTGGTGGAAGGAGGAGGATGATATTCACTATTTAGTTTTAACTACCACTGGAAAGCCGTTCTGCAGAGAAAGCAGAAGAGAAAACTGCATTACTTTCCACAAGGTTGCAGCTATAAATGGAATTCCTTTGGGTTTTGGAGTGCAAAAGCATCATGGCAGAGGTGAAGAAACCACAACAACATGGATAATTTGTCCAAAACAAGCATTTTGATGAAGTCACTAAAGGTTTTAGGAATGTGTTTGCCATTTTTCTGACTGAATCTCAGAAATAATTGACTGATGAATCAATAAAATAATAGTTGGTTGCCTCTCTAGTACAGACCTCTATGTTAACATCACCATTACCCTTCCCCAAGAAACCATTGGAGCAGGAATGTTCCATGTCTGCTGCAACTGAAAGAGCGAGAGCCAAGTGTTTCAGTCTGAACAGTAAAGCTTCCTGGACACCATCAGAGTTAAACTACAGTAGGATTATTATATATAACTTATAAGTTGGATTTCTTGTTGAGCTTTTTTGGACCTAATCAGCAAAGCACACATTCACAAAAAGAATCAAGAACAGCTTTTTCTCTCTGAGTTGTTTTTTACTGACATATGTCAAAATGTTGAACCCTTATTTCAGCCTTTCAGCTTTCAGTCTTCAGGAATTAGATTCAATTAGGCAACTTCTAATTGTTCTTTCATGTCAGAGGAAACAGCTGATCAGTCACATGAGTTAAATTTTCACGATGTCAGAAATTATTCATAAAAAGTGTTTCCATTTCCTGTTTAGTGCGTTAACTATTTTTCAAAAAAGACAAAAAAAACAACACCTCAAGTGAGCGGTAAAAAACTTTAATGCACATTTTAGAAAGTTTTTGGTGTTTCCATCAAGCTTTTCTCATGCAAATCTTCAAACTGTTTCCATCCCTTGATGGCTGGGCTCACCCTCAGAGACAGGTCCAGGACCCTGGACTGGAGTTAAAATCAAACAGTGACCACTGGCAGTTATTTTGAGGTAGTTTCGGCACATGATTAGGATGAAGGTATTCCTGTCACATCCAGAGAGGAGACCTCAGAACATGCTGAAGGGATTACAAACCCCATCTGGCCTGGGAGCGCCTCAGGATCCCCCAGGAAGTGCTGGAGGATATGACTTGGGAGAAGGCGGTGTTACCTTTGTTATTGGCCTGTTGCCATTGAAATCCACACAAGCAGAGCTAAATGGATGGCTTTTCTTTCCCACAGTATCATCCTTTAACTTTGATATTAGTCTGGGACATGTGTGTATAATCCCTGTGTCTACATATGTAGATAAACAGGATTTAAACCTGTTCATTTTGCCTCTAACTCCAACATGGTGTGCATGCAAACAGGCAGAATCATGTCAGGTTTGAGGGCGCACGGGGAGGACAGATTTGTTCAGTTGAATCCTGAGTTAATAAAGTGTAAGAATCCCCAGTTTACATGTGCGATGATCATCGTCTCATTTTACACGACAATTTCCTGCCACTGAGATGTACGTGCACATGCAAGCCGAGCAAAGAGGCCCCATAACAAACAGAGCAATGAAGCATGAAAAACAACTAGACACTAACTCCCACCGCCTTCTGTCCAAATCACACCCATTCATATCCCAGCATGCACCAGCCTACTCTCAGTCACATACAGTCATATCCCAAATGTGTAAAACAACCATCGTTTTATGGCTATCAGAAATGGCCCATGGGGAAATATGGTGTTTAGTAAAAAACAGCAACAAAAAAACACAATGCAATAACCAAGTTGGGAAATAATTTAGGACACACAGGCACAAGCACATAAAAGTACACACAGATTTATAAACAAGGAGCATACACACTCATTTATACATGCACACACAGTATTATCACACACACACACACACATTCTAAAGCCTGAAAGTTGTATAATGTACACATTCTGCTCTACACACACATTAAGAGATGAAAAATCCTCATTTATTCATTATCCAACTCCAACAAAATATTATTCTTTTATGTGAGCTGATTAAAATTACCCAGCACTAGGAAAATATAATGGTGCATTTGTTTTTCTTTCATAATAATTAGTTCATCTCTGCAGTTATTGGGCACACAGATGCTGTTGGCGAGGAATAAGGTTGATTTGGTTGATTGAAGAGGAGAAAAAAGAGATTGTGCTCAGCTGAAAACACCAGCAGGAAAGAGGGGTTACTCGCTTCAAGCTCTGACTGTGATTTCACTAAATGCTAAAAAAGTTCAAGCAAACTACTTAAGAGCAAAGGAAGTCAAAATTAAGTACTTTTTCCTAACTGTTTCACACCAATTTAGAAGACAAATCGAAACCTAAAGGTCATCAATAGTGCGTTTAGTCGGGGAAAATGTGGTCATGCGTTGGCATTTAGATGACTCACAATGTGTTTTTTTCATTACTGTGCCCTCAATCAGTTTTTAAGGTCTGTTTCACAGATTTTGGACATCACTGGAGAAAATCTGTCGAGAGGAAACAGATATAAAAACATTTGGTCAGCAGTAATTATAAAGGAGGATTAAAAAAAAATGGGTTTCAGCATCATTATGCGCTCAGCTAGCCCCTGGTATATTTTTTATTTCTGCTGCAGGGGAATATTGAAAATCGCTTTTTTGTTATAAATGTAATATGATTCAGTTCAATAATGGTCAAAATAAACATCAGTGAATTGACTGGGAATGAATCCCCTTAGTCTTTGAAAGGCTGCAGTAAAACTACTGCTAAGAAACTGCTATCATAGGAAAAACTACAAGATCAAGTGAAAATAACTCTCAATAGTTTTAGGATAGTTTTAGAGAGGGAAACGGTCATTTTGAACACCATCTCTTGAGCTCTGTCCTCAAGTTATCTGCATTTAAATTGGTTCTTTCTCCACTTTACAGACATGCCCAATTTATGCTGATCCAGTTGTACTTTGAGGCCAAAATGCATTTTAATATTTCTGCATACTGGAAATTGCCTTCATACACTCACATCATAATGTTGTAAACACTTATACACAACTTAAAATTAATTATTGAAGTGATTAATAATTAATTGTATTACATAGTTAGAACAACTTGACACACATGCTGGGCTGCATATCATACTGATCTTAAATTTCAGATGATGTATAATAATGAATGTTGAAAATGGTGTCTGTATTTTTATTTATTTTTTGGTGCTTTTCATGTATTCCTTCTGAAATCTCAGATGCGACCACATGCTGCAGTACAGCAGGCCTTCCTGGCCGGCTCTGCATGTCCATGCATGTATATATTTCTAGATTAACGGTGGAGCCTTCACAGCTCCATTAGCTGTGCCTGTAAAAACAGGACTACAGTTACAGCACATGACTGCTGCTGTGTGTTATATACAGATGGTGCGGGCTAATAGAGCACCTGGATCGACGTCAGAAGAAATGCAAGTCGGTGGGCTGACGTTAAAAGCATGAAATCAATGTGATGAGTTATCAGTGAGCCAATTTTCCAAAAACGTGTTTTCTTTCAGTGCTGATCAGGTATTTGACATGCTTCAGAAACACTTACGGCCACCATAACACTTCATTCCTCGACCGCTTGCAATCCTTTTCCATGTTAATCACCCACATCAGAGCATTTACTGGAGCTATAAATTTGTTTAATTCCAAAGTGCTGGCTATTATAAAGATGTCCATGGCTTCTCCTGGCACGGCACCACAGACTGTATGTCTGAGTGTTCTCTTTATACGGCACAGAACCAAAGAAATCCAAGCCGAAACTCCCGTCCTTTCTCTGTTTCTCAGCAATAATCATAAAACATTGAGACAACAGAGCAAAGGACACGAGACAAAGTACAAAAAAGACAAAATGGTGAAATAAAGTAATGGGATAGGGAATATAAATATCTCCATAGAGTCATGGAGAGGAGGAAAAGAAGATAAAGACTGCTGAAGAAGAAAAAGAACAGATTGGAAAATAGATTTCCATTCTTTCTAATGAACTCATTTTAAGGTCAACATCTGAAATGATTCTGCCAACAACTGATGACTTTAACGTCACCTGAAAAGACCCAACAGCAGCAACAAAGGGCTTATGATAGCAGATGATCATTCAGGACCCAAGAATGGTTGTATTTTTGAGAGACTGGTCTCTCCTGAGAAAACGTCAAAATACAACTCATATTCACGGTTTGCCGATCCTCCACCGCCATCTTCATGATGCAGTTTAAATGTCACACTCAGGACGGGAGGGAGGGGAGATGGATGGGTCGAACAAACTGACTTTCACAGAGGAGAACAGGGTTGTGTCCCATGTGAAACCAAAGGTAATGACTTTTTACGGAACAAGTGTTTTTCACGTAACTCCCAGTTTGTGAATCACGTTTTCTATGTTTTTTACGTAACTTTCGTGGCTCACATTAACCTAAAAAACTCCATATACGTACATTTGTGCACTCTTTGTACTGTCTTTTATAAAGCTTAACCAAGAAGTTTTGCCCTTAACCTAGGTCAGTGATTTTTATCGCATAAATTCACAGAAACTGCAGCTTTCTTTTTACAACCGTATGTATAATGACATACGACATACGATGACATGATGCTATTTTTGGTAGAGTGAGGCGCAAAACAGTAGAATTGACAAACGATCTGTTCTGTTGTTTAGGTTGGAGATCTTGTAGGTTTTTGAAGGGAAGATAAATAGGATGAGGACCTTTAACAAACACAATATGGTGTTCAACGTTTAATATGCTCTTTGTTTTTGTTCTGAGATGTAAAGTTTAGTAAAAGAAACAAAAGAGGACTCTTTAACTTGATAATTCAGCACTTGCTTACTGTGTCCTGGGCACCTCACAGCAGAAAGTTGCCGTTCCTCTGACTGAAGCACACTTGTTTTAAACTACACAGTTGTGAGCCATGTTTCTTGATATTGATCAGCTCTGTCACTCCTGTTAATGGGGCCTGTGCATCAACTAGCCCTGATTGCATCATAAAATTTACCAACCAATTACTCATAAACCCCGGGCAGTGAGTGGAAAATAAAAGGGTGAAATTGCAGATCGAATCTATCATTGTCAAATCTCGCTCTAAAAAAAAAACAACAAACCTGTAATAGACTAACAAATGTGTAAAAATGAAATTTCTCATAAGCCGTGGGATCAAATGCAGTTTTAAATACCTTCCGGTGGAATTCCCAGAATGTAACACCAATACGCTATCAATAAATAACTCTGTGAACTGAAAAATAAAAAGCTGAGGGGTATAAAGTCTTAAATCCTTTCCTACCTCAGAGTTTGCTGAAAGAGAACTAAAAGGCATTTGAAATGTATTAGACCCGGTTGAAACCACAGCCTAAATCCAGCCCTCTGAGACACCGGTTTTATTTCTCGATCTATTTCCTAAAAGTTTCAAAATTCACTATCTGTTTCACCTACAGGCCAATAGTTTCACTCACTGGTAGACACCTTCATATCAATGACTTGTGAGTCAAATCCAGGAGCTTAATGTGCTGAGTAAATGTTCAGCCTGCTTCCTCAGACCCTGAAGCACAGGAATTTAAATACTGTGGGTAGTATAATATCACCTCGCTTCACACAAAGCCAGATGCATTCTGCATGTATAATGCATGTATAATGCACCATTGGCTTCTCTGAAATTCTGTAAAAATGAGAACAGTACCACGAGGAAAGAGGGGAAGAGAGTATGGAATACTGAAATAAAAGATTTTTTACCAAAGTTTAGCTGGAATTTTTGCAATTTAGACACCAAAGTTGCTCCATGTTGCAAAGACTTGAGCTTGAAATGATGCGTTGCACCTTCAGTCTGTGCCATTATGACTTTAATTTAATTGGCTATTAATTAGGCTAACTAAATATTACCCTTTGCTTCTTTCTCATGACTAAGAAGATGAATATTTCTGCTGACAAATGACTCGGGGCCGCCAACGTAGCACGTCAGGAACATGGGACACCATCACATGTCTGTGTCAGTGAGGGTCTGTGACAGAGACAGACTGTGGGGGTGTGTGTGACAAGGCTTTTGACTCTGTCAGCTGTGTGTGTGTGTGTGTGTGTGTGTGTGTGTGTACATGTATGTTTATGCATGCATTTGGAGCGTGTGTGTCTGCAGAACACTGTGTTTGAGGGCTGTGAGGCATGTGGGTGTGTAAATATGTGCGTCTGTAGTGGAGGATGAAGGGACGGTTGACAGTTTTGAATGTGTGCATGTGTGTATGTGTGTGTGATACGTTTGACAGTGTGTGTCCTGTCATGGCAGGGACAGTTTTGAAGACTATCTGAAAGATTTACAAACTCAGGGAACCATCTTTCACTGTCATGTTACTGGAATCTTTTTGTTTATTTTGTTGTGCTCGAGCCAAATTGACTTTTAAAAATGTTTTACTGTCTTACTTAACGATAAAATGGCTTGTTGGTTTTTGTCACTGAACCCTGAGGGTTTGCCAAGAGGCAGGCAACTCAGTTCCTGCCAGAGAGAAGCATCGTGCCCCTGGGCCCAGCACTAAACAGCTATTTGTTGTATGGTTGTTCATATATCCTATTATGGAAGAAATAAGCTTACAGTGGCTATCAGCACGCATTCTGATTTATTGTACACAGCATGGTGGTCAAGTGTTATCTCATAGCATGCTGAATAAATCAATATGTTTACATGCACACGGTGGGCCCTTCATAGCACCATGCACACACAATGATTAACCTCTTTAAAGTGTTTATACCGTCTTAATTGGAACTACTGGTTTGTGAGTCACTGCATTTGTTTTATTTATTTATTTTACATTTTCTTTAGATAACTGGAAATGTTGCTTCCTCTGTAATAGCTGCAAAAAGAAAATCTGACTCAACCAATGTCCACACACAAACACAAATAACCCAGATTAACCCAATAAAACAATCCAATTGACTCTGTAGATGCAGTATAATATACTAATTTTATTTTGGACTTTATTCTTGATTGCGTACAGCCCAGAGGCTATTGAGGCTATTGAAAAATAGCCTTTGTTCCTTCTATCCCTTCTTTCTCTTTTCACATTTCACCCCTCACTGTCCCTTCCTGTCTCCTGTAAACACACCTGTCTTTCCTTTCTCCACCTTTTTAGCTTCTGTTTTTTCTCCGTCTCTCAATCTCCGTAAGCGCGCACAGAAACAGGACTTGTTAACAAAGAGACGGACCCAGATTGATTGACTCAGCGGGCGAGGAGACAGGCTGCCAATAGGAATAACTCAACACAGAGCCCTGATCCCACACCTTGAAACAAAACCCACATATGTTAACGTAATCACCTCGGACAGTTTAGTGCAGCTCTGTGTGGAAATGAATGAGCTGGACACAAAGAGGTTAGACTGATCTGTGACAGCTCAATGATGCTTGACTAAATGCCAGAGCTCCATCTTAACAGAAAACAAAAAGGAGAAACTCACGAATAGACATTGTTCCAATGAATGAGTACAAATAAAACAAATATTGTCTTTAATGTCCCTTTTTAAAGTCTAAACCGTCGTGCATCACTCATTTTAAATGTTATGAGCTCATTAAACGGCCATTATCAGCCTCACATGTTCATTAGAAGGTGCTAACTCCACTTACTATATGTGCAATATCACACCATTAAATGGGTGGTTGCAGTTTTATTCAGTGAAGGCACTAACAGTGTTTCAGTTTAGGAAGAAGAAAGTACATGGTTACATCTCTGGAGGAAACTAAATTGAAACTGGTTTGGATTAAATACCTTAAATACCTAATTTTTCCTTTCACACTTTTAGTTTGTTTTTGAACTTTTAGGAGCCGCGAATCCTTTTACTTCCTCCTTCGCTCCTGTTATATCTACTTTGGCCACTAGAGGTCAGCTCCTACGAATAAATGTTAATAAAGCAGCCAATCTAATAGGCTGACAACAGCCTTCTGGACCGACTAGTAGGTGGACCAGGCCCCTTCTAACCCAAACATATGAGGCTTCTTTTGATAACACCCATTCAGTTGTGTCCAAACATTCAAATTGCATAGTTAAATTATTAAACAAATGGTATGACTTTCAGACGGAAAGGGTCGAAGGTGACTAAAACAATACTCTAGACAAATGTGAAAGTGTATTTCTCCTGGTTATTGTTCTCAGACATGTGGGCTTGTTTGAAGAATGTGGATACACACTGTGTGAAACAACCATAATACCCTTGAGGACCTGTTCGCTGTGATTATACGTTGCTTAGTACTCACATCATGTAGCCACATCATTGCTGTTCTGCCCATGATCATAGTAAACAGCAGTCTCTGGAGTAATATAATATCAGGAGTCAGAAAAAATATTATCTGACCTCAACGCTGCTCCTTTTCTGCTCTATTACAGTCAAACAAAGAAAACTGTGTTGTTCCAAAATGAGATATCCACGACTTGAAATATTAATGACTGCAGCCCTTTAAAGATATAAGTACTGTTCTTTCAGTTAATGTATCATCTAGAATGACCATGTGTACATATGGAAGACAGGTCCAAACCGTCTTTAATCTGCACAGTTGGACAGTGAAGACGGTCTCCATAAATGATGCATTAACTCGTGTCATTATAAACCCAAAAGCTTCAGCCTAATGTACAGCTGATATGTGTTATTCCAATGGCCTTGGACACTTCACTCTCAATGTAAAATGAACAAGTTTCTTCCAAACTTGGAAACAGGCAGATCCAAGACTCTGATCTATGATACCTCCAGGCAGTTGAATTTAAATGCTAATGCCTTTAGTACTGAGCCAGCAGACTACAATCTAAACTGCCAAGCCAACTGACTACTGACTTCAATGCGCACTGTAAGGTGAAGAGCTGCAGGAGGAATGTGTAGGGGAGAGACGAGCTGTGAAGATGTTGAGTGGAATTTTTCAGGCAGTTTTGCAGGCGATGGGAGTCTAATGACTACAAAGGAAAGCTTGCAAACAGAGAATCGCCTGCATTTCAGAAGCAGCCGAGAAAACCGCCGTGGACAAAACGAACAGGACATGCCGTCACTCTGCAATTACCTGCAAGGTGCCCCTGAGCAAGGCATGAGCAGGGCAACCCGCCAGCAGCTTTGACAGAGACGTTTAGTGGCCAAGAAGGAGGAAACAGGATACTTTCAGGCCTGACACCAAAAACAAACACTGTACTGTCCTCTGTCCACCTCCTGCAAGGAATGTATCAGTGTTAGGAGAGTCAGTACAAAACTTTATTTTGACGCCGAAGTGGCCGTTCAGCTGCGTCACATCTTATTTCTTCCGCATTACATGCACGGCTCACAGGAAAAATAGAGAGAGGAATGAGGTGTATCAGGACCTGCACACCTTATAGTTCCACTGTCTGCATCTGTAGAATACATCACAGGCATGAAAACATGTTATTTTTTAACACTTAAAGCCCTGCACTTACTCTGAAATATTGGCAGGGCCATGTTGTGGAAATGCATGTAACAACAGGCTGTCATAAATGAGGAGGAGCAGCTTTTAATTGTAGAAATATCGCAGAAATACAATATCTAGACAGTAGAAATTAGATATGTTCTGTTATCAAACCCTGTGGATGGCAGCAGCAGCACTGTGTGGACATCGCTCCGGCGTGTGGCCTGGCGAAATAGGAAAAATGTGTAAATAAATCTATTTCCAGTACCTGCCTCCCTTATCTCCAGTTCAGTAAACAACAAAATATTCTCTCCACTTAACACACACAGATACATTGAGGGGAAAAAAAGAGGAATGTGTTATTTTCCAACTCTGGATGACATTGTTACTGGTCACACTCCCTGTTGACAAACAGTATAAACTTTTTGTTAGATTCAGATGAATCCTGTAACGTCACTTTGTGTCCTTCCTTCCAAACTCTTTTGAGCTGTCTGAATGTCAGTTTCTGTATTTTTTGGGAAACCTTGAGACAACTGTTGCTGTCTGCACTGCCACCTGTTTTTAAGGTCTGCTGGAGTCGAGAAAAGACGGTGAAACAAGAAAGCAACTAACCCTGAAAGGATGCCATATAGCTCTGATTGGAGTGAGTGACACGTGGAACAAATAGGGAGAGACAGTCAGTCAGGATTTGTGGACTTTTCTGACTGTCTCAGTCATTATCGGCTTCTCACCACCTCTCCCTGCCTTTCTCTTGCTGTCTCTTTTTCTCACATTTTCAAAGAAAATCCTATGTAACCAGGGTGTTATGGAGCACAGACACTGTCTTTTAAAATTTGTCTCTCTGCCATTTCTCTCTCTTTCCTCTCCTGTGAAAGACAATTTCTGTCTTCCCCTGTCCTCACTGCTCTTGTCAGACACCTCCTCACTCTTTTTCTCTCAGTGTCAGGTAATTTGAGACCACTGGCATATAGAAAGTGCTTTTAAACACACAGTGTACGATACATCACTTCATTTGTTTTTTATGCAACATTACACCGCTGGTACTTTATGTAAATTGTCACATTAAGCCCTTTCGCTGTGACATTTCAGTGGAACCGCAGCAAGAATACACACACACACACACACGATTTAACATTTCAGTCTGTCATGGCGACGTAAAGGGTCATTACACTGTTTTAAAATGCAACAAAAGGTTTTCTTCAGCTGCTGGGGGTAAGCATACAAACCCGGCAGGAGGCCAAGTAATCAGAAAACAGCACTTTGTTTTTTTTTTATGTTCATTGCATTGAATATTCCAAATACATTCAGCTTTTTGATGGATATTGTGAGCGTTCTTCAGCCCTTCCTGTTCATAATCTGATGCACGGGATCATCACCTTATGAAAAAAAGAGGGACTGGTCTCCCCTCAAAAGAAATGACTGATGGACAGTTTAAATAGCGGAATTCACACTCAGGGAGGGTTGAACAAACGGCCGACTTTCACCAGGAGAACTCGGTTCATGTCCCTTGTGAAGACAAAAGTAAACGATTTCTTACATAACCTACATTTTTTAAGGAAATTTCATGGCTCATGTCAACCTTACATATATATACTGTAATATATATATACAAGCCATCACTGTAATTTTTGCATTTATCTTTTGTAAAAAAAATACATTAAAAAAACACTAATATTTAATGATAAAATCTTTAATTTATGTGGCATTTATACTGGTTTTTTTTGGTCAAATATATGGCAACACAGCGTTTCTTTTGATGGAAAAACGTTTTATTTACACAGTAAAATATGGAATAAAATGGCTTAAATCTTAAACGTGAAATCCTTTTACCGTAATATTAGAAAAGTTCTGCCGTATTTATTACGGCAAAGTTCTGGCAACCACAGCTGCTAGTTTTTTTTACCGTAAAAACAACAGTTTGTTTTACAGTGTAACCAGGAAGTTTTTGTGTTTTTTGT
>CAFUXE010000734.1:988308-1010013 GCA_903364295.1 Serranus cabrilla
ACGTTTGGTCGTTTTGGTTCATTATGTCTGTATAAATATTTCTGCATTAAGCTGTTGACTGAGCACCTGCTTTTAATGGTAGTTTGCCTCGAGCAACACTTTTGTAAAGCAGCCTGTGTCCTGCAGATATACGTGATGCACATGTGCATGTTTATGTGTGTGTGTTGTCATGCAAGGTATGAAGTTTAATATTTAGTCAAGTTTATTTTAAGCTTCTGGACGGTTCATTAACAACATGCATGTTTCTTTAAACCGTAACTTCAAACATAAGTTCTCGTGCCAGATGTCTGCTTCCTTTACAGTGAATGAGTTAATAAGCAGAAGGTGTTTTATTTAGAGATCACCTGTCAATCAGTGAACACTGGCAATGCTGTGAAGTATCAAATATTAGATGAATATTATTATATAATGTCACATCGCAGAATGGAGCCTGTCATTTTTACGCTCATCTTTAAAATATGGTTCCCCATGTGTTTTGTTAAAAATAAAAAAAAATGGAGGATCTGGATTGATTCAATCACACAGAACAAAGAGGCACTGGGTTCATGGTCATCATTAAAATCAGTTAGTGAAAGAGAGAGAGAAAAAACATACGATGCTGCAGACTTTTATCCACGTGTCATGACACATAATTAAAAATAATAAAACACTGAAAATGCACTGGGAGGAAATGTGGTCATTTAGGAATGCTGAACTCTGTCTTCAGCTTTCTACAACTTCCCAACTTCTATCTTTTCCTTGCTGGCAAAGTTTTAAACTGGTCACACGTGGCCCTGAGCTGCTGCAGGAGGAGATGGCCAGACATTATCTCAGGTCCTGCTCTGTCTATGAATGAAAACCTTGGGGCGGTGTTGTACATCCTGGCAACTCACTTCAGAAAATACCCGAGGCAGCCGGTCTGCGCTGTACATACATCCCGCTGATAAGAATGCGGCCATCAGTAAGGGTCTCACGTGGCTGTTAACATGTATGAAAACAGCACTCTTATCTAGCTGCCGGTCTTCCAGCGCTGCTGATGCACGGATCAAGGTCACCGCTGCTATTACGAGGTTGTAGCCACACTGAGCTAGCTTTTATCTCATTTAACAAGGATAAGAGTGTGCACTTATGCACACTTGACCATGCATCTTGGATAGCAAAAACACACACACACATGCAAAGCGAACACACACACACACTAGCGGCAGTAATGGCATGCTTTATTCATGTGCTGTTTGACATGTATGAAGAGAACACACACCGCTGAGAGAGGAGGGAAAAAGACAAGAAGGCAGCGAGTAGAAGAATAAAAATGTAAAAAAGGCCACATGAAGAAGAAGAAGAGGGGGAGGGAAAAGAGGAGAGTGGGAGGAGAGGAGTGGATAAGAGGGGATGAGGAGTGGGTCAGAGAGGAGAAGAGGGGTTGACTGTGGTGGTAATGGCATCGAATACACATCGGGCTGTGTGTGCATGTGTGTGTTAAAACCACTTGTGAAGGTGTGATTCTGACTCTAATGGTTTTTTTTACTCATTTATGTCTGTTTGTGCAAATAGTAGCTTTAGAGTGTGACAATACAAGATCTTTTTCACACACTTGCACACCATTCAACAAGGTGAGAAGTACTGCCAAGGCCTGTGCTTATCCACATTCATATTTCAAGCAGGGGGCTTACAGCAGCAGGCGCTGCATGAGAAAACATCCCCGCAGTCGTATGAAGAGGCTCCACAGAAAATAACGTGTTATGACATCTACTTTACAGCAAATTTAGCAATGAGGGTGGACACTTTTTGAATTCTGCGCCGACTGAAATGCTTCAAAACTAGCGAGTATTAAAGATAGAAGTATCACAAGTGATAAAATCTCTGTGGATCTTCAGTAAAAGTCCTATTTTAACAGTAAAATGGTCATATTGAATAGTCATGTAATATATTTTACAATTGTACCTTCTGCTCTTGCTTTTAAAATATATTCCAGTATCTCTTTCCTTCCTTTTTTACCACTCTAACTTATATTTCTCCATTTTTCCACCGTTCTCTGTTGAATCTTAAATATTTAGTATATTTGTAACACGCTGTGTTTGTCTTGTAGGCAAAAATGTTCCTTGATCTTCGCAGGACTAACAAATAAAAAAGTCAAAGTAAGTACAGAGTACAGAGGAAAGGAAAAGAGAAAGTACAAAGGAATAACTAATCACTTACGCAGCAAAATCAGCCATTGGAAAAAAGGTCATTTATAGAAGTTAATTTCAAATAAAAACTAAGATAACAAAGTGAAAAGAAACTTGACAAAACAGCATTTTACAAATAAATATTAACACTTGGCAAAACAACATTTTGAAGTTCAAGTGTGCTTCATTTAATTGCAGAGAGGAGTAAATCATTTAAAAGCTGTGCAGCCCTTTAAAACATGACGTAGGCCCAATATAAAACCATGGACATATTGAAATGACCACAACTTCTTAACACAATTTTAATATAATTAAAAAAGCTGCAGTTTCTATGAATTTAGGCTACATAACCACTGACCTATAGGTGTAGGGCAGAAAACTTCCTGGACAAACAAAAACAAGTAATAAAACATAAGTGATTTAATTTGATTGTGCTTTTAAAACATGACGTAGCCCCGGAATAAAACCATTTTTCACGCAACATAATGTGAAGGTTATGTTGTTGTCGACCTTGTTTAACAAAGGAATGTTTCACTGTGAGAAGGCAGCATGATGTCCTCTGTGAGGAGTGTGATGTGATGTTTATCAGATGAAGGTAAATGTCCTACCCAGGGTCAGAGTTTGTGCTGCTCATACAATCTTCTTTTAGTGTAAGAAAAGTCTGATGCCAGAGTTTATCTTTCTCTAACACCGATATTTGAAATGTAAAGGTTTTTATAGACAATGCTAGAATCACACACACACACAAAGCAACTTTTTAAGGTCCTGTCAGCCCACACTGAGAAAATGTCTCTACAATACACACAGAAATGTGCTCACAATAAACACACACCCACCCACACACACACCATGTCAACACATACAGCCACAGTGCTTTATTATTATATATTTCAATTTACAGACACACACACACACACCCCTGCACTGCTCTCATATGCCACATTGCTTTAATCAATACCCATACAAACACACAGCCCACACAAGAACTCAAGGACCATAGAAAAGCTAATTATGCAGCCCTTTCTAAATGGCCCTGTGTGGAACACTAACACGACGGAGCCACACTAAAGCTAAATGAAAGCTTCCCTGCTAACTAAACAAACAGGCACAACATTAACAGGACACAACAAATCCCAGAACACGGTTTCCATCAGGGAAACCCCGACATGATTTATGCTGCTTTTTACAACCAGACAGCCAGCTGTGGTTGCTTTTGTTTACGGACAGAAATGAGTAAGCATCAGTTCAGACTCAGCAGATTGTTAATCATCTGTCTGTCTGCGGTGTCCTGCTAAAGGACAAATGCCAAATTGCATATTGTCTTTGTCCAGTGAAAACCATGAAAATGTCAGCAGCCTGTTCAGCTTCCAAACCATGAAATGGATTTAAAACTCCCTCAACTCCACGTTTAACTTATCTGAAACGGTAACACACTCCAGTGAAGTTCAGGTATATGATTTTTAAATGAAATGCTGAAAGTGCGATATTAAACGAGTGGAAAATATCCGTCTGCATATCTTTTCATGAGGTGGAGCATTACACTCCAAGTGTGTACCTTCAGTGTGGCTGAAATCAATAAAAGTTTTGAAGAGCCTTTTAAGCCACTTCAAAGGCAGAATCAGCAATCACATGATAATGTTCCCAACCTCAACATTTTAGAGGTAAAACTGTCCAGTTACAGACCGTTTTCAGTCCCAGATCATCAAATACCAAAACTTTATCCTCTCGTACTGATGCACAGGGCAGCCTTCAGTGTCTGTGTGAGATAACCAGAGTTTCAGACACTAAATACTCCAACGTAAACCCATCAGCGACAGCACTTCCTGAGAGGTAGAAAGGAGGACCGGGTGGATGGCAGAATCAAACAAATACAGCACAAAGCAAATGGGCAACATTATTTACTACCTTTTTTTATTTACCAGATTATATTGAACTTTTATCTCATTATTATTTGATTAAAACTGCAGTTTGAATGACTAAAAAATGCAGTTTTACAGAAAGTGATTTTATAATTTCTATTTAATGATGTTTAATGACATCCAGACATGGATCATATTCTGATTTGCATTTTTTTAACCAGCAAGATTCAGACTGAGAACCCAATACACAATCATTAAACAATTAAGAGCTGTAGAGACAATAAAACTTATTAACACATTTTTATTTTTATTTTTTTTTGGTGCCCAAAGTACATGACAATCTACTGAATAGCTACTCAGTAAGCACAGGGAATTAAAAGGGTTCAACTGAAAAAAAACAACACTCATTAAAGATTTTGGTAAAGTTTTTATTAAAAAAAACAACAAATATTATGACATTGCATGTTGATATAGTCAAAACTAACGTTTAATGATTTTAATATCATGTTGTCATCCTCTGCCTTGGGGTAACTATTAATTATATTACATTAACATATTATTATAACAAGTTAAGAAAAGTTTTTTCATTAACCAAATGAACCTGAAACACTGCACCTCCAGAGTAGGAAACCCGCCAGTTAAACTCTGCATTGCTGGCAGTCATTACTAATACGTCAGCAAGATGCACAGTCTAAAATGTAAATATGAGTCGTATTTTGCTGCCTGTACAAATGCTCTATATTGTCTTTTTTGAGGAGCGACCAGGCTTACATTTTGTGTGCATGCATACAACCAAAATTCAAATAGATGCAGGTAGCAGGAGCACCAAGATGCTATGTGATTGCAGCACAGTCATTCCCCCATTTGCAGATGATATGCAATTATATGTGCAAACAGGCCTGAGAATAGTCCACTGATATTAGATCACCTGACCCTGACTCTGAATACGCTGTGGGATACAAAAGATGTTCAGATTAGTGGAAACTTCCTGTTCAAACACACCAGAACACACTTTAAATGGAAATGACATCATTGTGAAACTTTATTACTTTGTGTCTGTGACTCCCTCCCACACACTCACACACTTGGACACACACATCCATGTAAAAAAAAAAGAAAAAACATGTGTACGCAAACACATGACTTAGAGGTACAAGAGCTCTCACACACACTTTGCCCTTCCCTCTGTGAGTGTGTGGGAGGGAAACCTTTTAGTAATACTACTCCTTGTCAAGTGGCAGCACTCTGGTATTAGCATGTGTGTGTGTGAGTGTGTGTACCTTTATATTCATGAGATCAGAAGCTTCACTTGTTTTTATACGTGTTTTGTGAGTCTGTTGTGTATGGGCGTGTGTAAGAGTGGGGGGGTGGGCGTCTGGCCCTGCTTTAATTGAAGCGTGTGCGCTGTCAGCGCTGGTCAAGTGGTCCTCTCAGCTAAATGACTTAGCCGGCTCGAGCAGCAGCAGCGTAGCATGCATAACTATCACTCTATTAGCCTCAAATAAACACAATGATTACTATAATAGAGACAGAGTGAGGGGGAGGCAGAGAGAGTGAGAGACAGAGAGAGAGACAGAGAGGGAGAAAGAAAGGAAGAAAAGAAAAGTGGATGGAAATCCAGTTTATATCACCTCCACCTCTGCTGATATTTCCCTACATGTAGGAAAAGATAGATAGATAGATAGATAGATAGATACTTTGATTTTGACTTATACTCTTGACTTCACCATCATCACTTCAGGTTGTTTTGCTGAGGTTTAAATACATAAATTTCAATCATGTCAGAAAGAGAAAATCAGCATCCACTCACATCTTCCAAGTTAATTTTGTACATCATTGCATCTGTAATTTGCCTGAGGCCAAATCAGTTTACAGTAATGATATGAGAGATGAGCAACACAGACAATAAAAATACTGCTATCGTTCAAGTTCATCTTTAACTTTACTTATTGCAAATTTTCTCACCTTTTTCTGGTAAATAATTGTGTTCAGGGAGGTGTGAGGAAGGAAATTATATATGCGGTGCTGAATTATACACAGTAAATTGCGTTGTCACATGTATTATTAACATTATATCAATATGTCTTTTTTTATATCCCAGTTGTTTGCAGCATCTCTTATTTGCATCTCATCTTTGCATCCTGATCATCCTCAGTCTCATTTTACTCAACAGAAATGTGGAAATCGGCCTTTAAAAGTGTTTCTTACACTCCAGTAATTGCAGCTCTATCTCCAACATTCTTCTTTCATCATTACCCAAAGCATTATTTAGCCATAGTGATGGTGAGGCGGTTGTTTCTAGTTTCATTTTAAAGTTTTTGTCTCTTCTTGCAGACCACAGGTGTTTTTCTCCATGCTGTCAGTAACACTGGTCCCCGTGTCGTGCAGGTGGTTTTGTTTTTGCAATCTTAAAATCTTCCACATTGAGATAACAGCAAGACATCACACTGGAATCTGTTGCAGGAAATTAAGAGACAGAGGAATGAAATCTGCAATATTAGAGCCCGCCTGTGGAAAACAAGACGGGTAGTTTATGTGAGGAAAACTTTTCAAGCAGTGGACATCTGTGTTGGATCTACCTGCTCTTAATGAAACTTTAACAAGTGAAAAAATGCACTGCAGCTTATATTAATTTGTATTAATTTTGGGAGAGGTGGCCTATACTTCTAGACTGCAACTGAAACTAATATTTTGATCCTTCAGAAGCTGAATTCAGTGAAAGAGAGAACAGCTTGATCTCACAGTAACTGACTGGAAATGATGCTAGACCCTCGATGCTAAATGAGCTGGAGTAGCAGCGATGCAGCCTGAATACATATCACTTTATTAGAGGAATGGAGATGCAGGGATTACCATCACACTCCCTTTTCTCAGCCACTGAGAGCTGGAAACAGGCATTAAAATGTAGAACATTGCTTAATATAAACCCCATGTGTATATATGGGATATATATGTATGTAACCTACCTGTCCATGTGTCTTTTTGATTTCAAAGTAAAGAATAAAAGCTGGAAAACTTGGTAACGAAACAGCAGAAATGATTCATGAACAGTGTTGAATATAAACACACTGAGAAGGATAATCAGACTAATCTGTCAGAGTTTTATCGCTGGCGCTCCACCGCAGATGTGTGAAGACACAAATACATGCACAGGCGTGGATATTAACATAAATATCCTCTTAGCTAAAACACAGGATTTGAAGTAATTCCCAAGATTATCGCATTTATTCCATCTTAATCTTCAAGTAGGAGTTTCCGACGCTTTCTGCTTCTCAGTGTGGCGCTGCCCCGAGGTTACTGAGACACACACACGCAGACAGACACGGACTCCATGTGTCCCTTTATCTCAGCAGCAGCACAAACACAAACACTTTGGGTGGTTTACGGGGCTGATAGATTGTCTATAATAGGAGCAGTATGGTGGTCAGGGGAGATGATCTTATTTCAAGATCTCCAAACTAAACGACAGAATAGAGCGTTTGTCAAAAGTGGCACATACGCCATTATAGAGACACATACAGTTCATGGTTGTAAAAAAAGCTGCAGTTTCTGTGAATTCATGCTACAAACCACTGAGCTAGGTTTAGGGGAAAAACTTCCTGGTTAGGCGTCATGAAAGACATTTTAAACAGGAAATAAGTAAACTTGAATGCCGGAAGTGAAGTAGTTAAGAGGGTGACGTAAAAAACGGTAGTTATGTTAAAAATCAATAGCTTTTCGTTTTGACACAGGCACAAACCCTGTTATTCTGGGTGGAAGTCAGTAGTTGGTCTGACCCATCCACCTCCCACCCTGTGACATTTCCCATTTAAACCGTCAACTACTATGTCAGCAAGATGGCGTCGATGGAGAGTCTAAAACGTAAATATGAGTGGTATTTTGCTGCTGGTCTGTGTATTTTGCTGGAAAAGAGAAAAGCAGTGATTTGAATTAAGCTCTGGATGGTTTATTTTGGTTTGAAAAGGTGGTAAAGAGGATTCGGTTCTGACATTGCTCTGTGTACAGAGTCACAGGCCGGAGTAATTTGAGATCCATGCAGCAGGCTGTTGAAGAGGACATGAACAGGGCAGATAATCAGCAGTCAACAAGTGCTGCCTGCCAGTGTTGCCGGACCTGTTTTCTCGGCCAACACAAGACGACAGAGTTTGTTTTCACGGGCAGAGGTCAACGGGGATGAGGAGGACGCAGTCAGACAGGGATTCTCAAAGAAAGCTGCAATGCAGCAGTCTGACTCAAAGGCACCGGAGCGCCATCCGATCCTCGGCTGAAGTCTCCACAGCCCCTGGAGAAAAGGGACACTTTCAACCTTGATGCTCGAGACGTTAACCAGTAAAGACTGATCCCAGAAGAGTCGGGTAAAGAACAAGGTGGACTACTGAAGATGAGAAAACATGGAAACGAAAACAGCCTAAAAATAGACACACTTCTTTTGTCCACCGGTGTTGCCAAAATCAACAGGAAATCAGAAGTTACTTTAGTAACATTCAGAATATCTATTCATGTGCATGGCTTTTTGCAAATAGTTAGTTGAAGCTATTTCAATATTCAGAAGAATATAGGTCGTTATTAAAAGATAATATACCAAATGTACAGTATATAAACTGCTGCTCAGCCCATATTAAATATATGTTAATGATGCCGAAACTCCTAATGAAAATTCTGAGAAATAAAGGGAAAGTTGCAGGAAATCCTGTCAGATTTGACCTCATGGTGAAAGACTGAGGAGTTACAATCTGTGCTCTTTCCTTCTGCTGAACTTCAGTTATGATAACTGGGTGTAAAGAAAAGCAGTTGGGAGCACCACAGGACAGCACTTCCATAACAAAAGCCTTTAAAACTGATTTTTTTAACTGTGGAGAATGTGTTTTACTTTCTCCGTCTGTCTTCGACACCCCCAGCTGTCTCTACAGTCCAGCATTAGCGGTCGATGCTAACAGGAAGCCAACCTGTGCCGTATCCAGCTCTGTGACCGAGCGGCGGTCTGCACAGATTGGAAAATCAATTACCAATCACACTCCAATGTCCCTGAGAGACACACACACTGGCCCACACAAGCACACAACAAATCTGCAATGATTCCACCTTACACAACACACACACACTCACACACACACACAGTGGTGCACAAACAGAATGGATCCACTCTCGACACACACAGCAACCTTGTACACACACTGATCAAACACAATGGCTCCCTCACACACACGTGCACGCTGCACTTCAGGATGCTCTGATGTGCCAATCATCAACAGTGTGTGTGTGTGTGTGTGTGTCCTCGTGCAAGCATGTGCGTAGGTGTGTGTGTGATTAGACGAGGGGAGATGTGGTGTCGTCTCCAGCATAAAGATATGGAGATGTATGCAGACATCAATTTATCATCCTGAAACGGAGAGGAAGAAGGAGAAAGAGAGGGATTCCTGTCACGTTCATAAACTTAAACTGAGTCAAACTTTTTTATGTGTACACACACACACACACACACACGCAGAGACACACCTCCATCTCTTAAAATGTAAATAGAATGGATTTTGTAGCTGCATAACAATCGGTGCTCCGCGCTGGTTAACTAATCAGTCATTCAGCCAACAAACACACCTGCAGTAAGTGCTGTAGGCGTCTTCTTCTGTTTCCTAAACGGCTGCAAAAACTAATTATTATAATCGTTTTAATTAATATACTGTTATTACATTGACCTGCAGTGTTGGGGTGACACAATGTAAGATACTACAGAGTGTAAGTTTTATTAAATCAGTTGAAAACTAGCTCGACGTGTTGAGTCTGTATTTAAAATGTCATATATTTAATTTTCCAAAAGTAACAATGCCTGATTCAGAAGGACATTCATCATCACTTCCACATGTTTATTTTAGCTTGAATGTCATTTTAAAGTAAATGTTGCTTGCTAAAAGGAGAGTGAACATATTAAAGTTACACTTTTTAACTTTTGGCTGCCTGAAAAATACATACAAAATTACATCAATTATGATACATAATTTGAGCGTTTACATCCTTTGACTGAGACGAAAATGAAATGTCTTTTGAACTTACATGTTTCTGGCCAAGCATCCTTTATTTCTTTCAGAATTATGACAGAGCTAAAATTAGCATAATTGTAGTAGTGTAGCTGTGTGATTATAGGTAGAATGCCAACACCGCTTTTACCTTTACATGTTTAAATACAGACAGTAAAGACATTTCTCCATGGAAAGTGTTGGAAAATATTCTAATGGATTTCCGTCAAGGAGTGAATCAATGATTAGATTTTATAAACTTAATGTTAAGATCTTTTTGTAATAACAATGACATGGTTTTAAATCTCTGTCCTCGACCACCAAGTCCTATTCCAACCTGTGACCCATTCACTCTGCAACTCACTACATCATTTAGTCATCTTCATATTGATTTTACAGACAATGACGTGTCATGATAGTTAGCTAGTCTCGTTGTTTAACTACTAAAATATTAGTTTTCTGATTAACAGTGGACATCATCTTCATTGCATTAGAACCTTGTGGGTTGGTAGTAGTTGTCTTTATTAATAGTCCTGGACAGCAATTCATTGATTTAATTCTGTTTATTTCTGAACAGACTTTCCTCACTGCGATTCAGGCATTAAACTGAATTTATTGAAGGGCTGTGGACTATTTGTTGAGGCTTCAGCACTCACATAAAAAAAACAGCATGAAAATATAAATTAATGTCTTTTTTTTTCTTCTTTTCTTTGACAAGTGACCATGGTAGAAGCGGGTTAATGACCTCTGATGTGTCCTTAATCAGGAATTAATGGCCTCTGCAGAGGCGACCGTCCTCCGTGCGTTCTGGCCTCCCCGTCGTCCATTAATTCCTGAAGCTGGACGCCTCGTCAGGCATTAACCCTCACTTTAAGTCCTCCAATATTACGAAAACTTTTTACTGGAGAAAATTTACAGGACGGTGTCCCTTCCAACAGTTATAACCTGGGGCCGAACAAAGTTTTGTCACCTGGTTCAGTGCACCATAGAGGGCAAGTTTTTTAAGCATTATCATTTCTGTATTTCTACTGGGCTTTAATGTTGAATGAAGGTTAGAATTTGATTTTAAAATGCTTCTTTTTCATATGAACAGTTTGACGATTATAAAATAAATCTCCACCTGTTTTATATCAGCCTTTAAGGCGTCATAAGTCCCTTTGAAATCATCTCACACAGGGTTGAATCTGAACAAGCGAGTGATATATTTATTCGGATATATTTGGATTATTGACTGGTATTTACAGACGAGCCATATCATCAAAGAGGCTTAAAATGCGTGTCAAGAACCAAATAATCGTCAACAAATAACTTCATGTTGACGTCTTAACAAAATTCCCCCACCAGCTGTGCATTAACATCCCAACACACAGTGATTCAGAAAAGGTGGAACATTATTTCAACTTTGTCTGTGTTGGAATATATCAAATGGCTCACACACAATCACTGAAGAAGACACACACACACACACACACCTCTCTGAGAGCAGGTTCAAAAGCGTTCTCCACATATTTCAAAAAGTGACATTTGGAGCACAACACAAACACTCATTTGAATATCTCTGAGCTATGGAAATATAGTTCTCCCTGTTTAAACCAGATCAGATTTGTTTGAAGTTTATCTCACACTGCAGAACTTGACAAGGCAAGTTTTCAGGTGGAGGACGATTAAAACGTACAACTGTCTATGACATCAAATAAATGTCTCATTACAGTGGACTAAAGACGCTCTGCCTTCCAATATTATTCAAGTCTCCTTCTAGTCTGGCTATTGTGAGACATTACATTGGACATCAGTGTAGTAAGGAGGGTTTTGTCTTAAGATGCTTGTCATGAATAGACACGTGAAGACAAAAAACAAATAGTGGAGATAATAACATTCAGGTTGTTCTTGACTGGACTTAGAGTTTGTTTTTTAGCTCCTGAATTCTTTGTTGAGAAGATTTCACCAACAAAATGATCCACATAGATTTGCCAACGAGATCTCCAACCTAATAAGTATGAGTCGTGTTTTGCTGCCTGTACAAACGCCCTTTATCGTCATTTTCTGAGATTCATTTTCTGAGAAATTAGCAAATGATCAACTTTTTTAATTTTCACTGTGTTTGTTAATTACTTCTGCCAACAAGGTTATGTTTCATTTTGTTTGTCAGAAGGGTTACAGAAAAACTGTTGGCACCATCTTTGTTAAACTCAGTGGAAGAGTTAAACACAAGCCAAGGATGAATCCATTACATTTTGAAGTGGATCCAAATCCTGGGGCAGCACGAGTAACAACTATTTTTCAGATTAATTAACGTTGTAAAACAGGCCATGGTCTTAGCAGAAGTACTTCTAGTTCCTCTTTGTTTTTGGGGGAAAGAGACATCAGTGTTTCGTTGGTGACTCAGAATGTGACGACTGCTGTGAAACAATCACCAATTTCTATCACCAGGAAAGAAAACACAAGCTGTTAAAGTGTCGGGGCTACACACACAGATTAAAGCTGCTTTAATTCTTCTGATATGTTGTTGCTATGATTGTGTTGCCGTATTTGACGGTGTTGTCTGGACTCTGAATTTCTCAGATTGGTGTGTGCATGGTCACTCCAAACGATGATCCCTTCACTTAAATGATTATCTGCTAATAAGCTGACTTCCCCATCCTATCAGATTGTGGAAAACGGATAAACCAGTCTGCATATCGGGGTTTTTTTTTAAGCTGGATGTGACATTTAGACATGGATATAACAGTGCATGTGAAGATATAGTGGTGTAATGGCATCCTAAGCAGAGTGAAGTCACACCCTCCATATGTGTTGGTAAATGTGAGGACCCAGTGTGTTAAAAAGTGGCGTCAGTATGTTTTTATATGTGGTGAACTGGGATGGAGAGCAGATTAATCCCTACTCAGACTCCAAATGTTGTGTACAACCTTTTTAAAGCAAGTCTGCATTGGATTTGGTGCCAAAATGTCTCTTCTTATACTAGTGCCAATGTCAACAAGATTTGATTTCCACACTAAATGAACAACATCAACCTTTACTGAAACAAACAAAACATCATTTATTTAACAGTAACAAATTTATCATTCAGGAAAAACATTTCCTATAAAACAGTTTTATCAGTTCAGTGTCTCTTTATCATAGAGAGAGAACAATATCTTTTTGTTTCTTAATGGAAAAGGTTAAAGCAAAGGGAAACATTGTCTATTCATCCAATTAGATGGTGAGTGTCGAGAGTACATTTTGTGTGTGTGCAAAGGTCACGTTAATGAGCAGCAGAGAGCCGAGGCGACGGACCCGTACGACTGTCAGACACAATCTGTTAGGAAGAGAGGGGAGCGAGGTTACGGCTCTCTGCAGCCCTGACTGACCCGGCCACTTATTTGTCAAAATAGATTAGTAGGTAAAAACTGGACCTCAGCCCACCTTAAAGGGATCAGTTCAGATACATAGTTTCTCACTAAATGTAGCTAGTTATGCAGATACTGCTGCGTTTGTTTCATTGGATCTGTTTGGTAGAAAGGTAGAAAGTTTTAGTAAAAGACTATGGACCTCATGCATGAATAGTTTTCTTTTATATTTGTTGTTTTACAAAAGCAATAAGAGGAAAATAACAAAATCCATCAGTGACATTTGACAGGTAATGCTAAACTTAGAGACATATCACAAGACACATTACACAAAAAAAAAGAAGCTGATGTCACAAAATTACGTGAAAGGACCGCGACTTCTCAACACCGAAGTCGGTCAAGAAGTCATGGACCTTTCACGTCTTTTTGAGCGATCTAAAAATAGCACACACGTCATTATACATACAGGTACGTTTTAAAAAAGGCTGAAGTTTCTGTGTATTTATGCTACAAAACCACTGAGCTAGGTTTAGGGCAAAAACGGCCTGGTTAGGCGATATAAAAGACAGTTTAAACAGTAAATAAATGTACGTAAATGCTGGAAGTGAAGTAGTTAGGAGGGTGAAGTTATGTAAGTTACGTAAATAATGTAAGTTACATAGTTGAGTAATTTAAACAGTTGATAGGAAGGCATGTGTTCCTGACTAAAGTACAGTTGTTCATTCACCTCAGCACTTCCGGCTGCTTCATTTATGCAAACACAGATTACATATCACCTCATGTTGTGGCATTTTTCCATGCTTTCATAGTCAAACATACTGTAATATTAGCATGCTCCGCGTTCATTTGTAGAGCCACACAACCTTTGTGCTTCACAGTGGAGATTGTGTTGCATATTTCACGTTATTCTGTGTGAAGTGAAGGAGCCTCGAGCCTGAAGGAAACACACAAATAGAATCCACTTTTCTCTGTGATTCTCAGTTCTCTCTGTTTTCCCTCTCACTCTGTGTAATGTAAATAAAAGTTTCAAAGGCTTGTAGCCTATACAGCCTGCAGTCTGAGGCATAAAATAAACAGAGTATCCAACAAAAGTCTCTTTGTCAGGCTTATTCCTTTATCCCACTTTGTAATGTACAATAAAACCGAGTAACAAAGCTCCATCGCATGCAGTACACACAGATCTGTATTCTATTAGTCTCAGGAGTTATTTTAAAGAAGGAAAGGTCTGCAGGGGCATTAAACTGAGTGTAGTGAGCGCCCTAACTTACAGACTTTTGAACATCTTTACATTCCATCAAAATGAGCTGAACCTTTGAATATTTCTTTTACCTTCTGTGAGCGTTCTTCGACTCATGTCTTAATGAGGACGTGATGTATGTGGGAATATTTGAGCCTCTGAGAAACACTGGAGTATATTCATTTACACAGAGAGAAAGAGAGCGGATGACTGGGACATTTGACAGTGGAGCCATCGGCCATTGCTCTTTCATTTTGTCTTTCAAAAACAACAAAAACACATTCTCTCTTCATATTTAACTGGGTGCCTTCAAAGGCGGCCATCAACAGGCAGGAAGAAAGAAAGACAAAGAGAGAGGAAGATGAAAGACGGGGACACTAAAGTGCTGAGGCTTGGTTTTATTAGAGGGGGTTGAAAGCATCCCTCTTGGCAGATAAAACATGATGAAATCGCCCCAGCTGATATGATGAAATCTGCAGTGTTATTTAGAAAACAGAAAAAACACAACCTGCATATGTGGAAAGACAATTAAGAGAGGCTGCTCAGGCTGCACATGTGATGTTAGCCTGGTGAATCTGATCTTATTGTATGATCTGAGATGACAGCTGACATCTGGTTGGGCCAATGAAAGCAACAGTGAAAATGATCAACAACAATCTGTCACAGACGTCAATCAAGCTCTTTCTACCATGCACACATATCATGAAATAATAGGTTTAGGAACATGTTTCTGACATCCAGTGTCAACATTATATTCATCATGTTTATATTGCAGTTGGGTTGCACGCCTCCGTTAACTTCTAGAATCATCACAAATGAGGGAAAACATGACGAAGAAGTGACAATTACTGGCAAATACAACAAGATCTCCAACCTGACAGCTGTCAATACCAACCAACACCATAAAACACGTCATTATACATACACGTACTGTTTGCGGTTGTAAAAAAGGCTGCAGATTCTGTACATTTTGGCTACAAAACCACTGACCTAGGTTTCAGGCAAAAAACTTTCTGGTTAGTTGTTAAAAAAGACAGTTTAAACAGTAAATAAATGCATGTAAATGCTGGAAGTGAGGTAGTTACGAGGGTGTCATGAGCCACTGAAGTTATATAAAAAATGAATATTACATAAACTGTGAGGCACATACTTTATGTAAAAAAAACGTAAGTTACGTAAAAAGTTGTTTCCTTTTGTTTTCACATGGGACATGAACCTCGTTCTCCTGGGTGAAAGTCCACCATTTCTTCGCCATTTCAACTTTGCATCGCTGTCAATCACTACCACTTTGTCAGCAAGATAGCAGAAGACAGTCGAAAACATAAATATGAGCCATACTTTGCTGCTTGTACCTATATTGTTGTTATCATTTTGAACATCTTATCACACAAAATTTTTAGAAATAACAAAAAAGGGTATTGCTATGAATTGTTAATATAAGAAAATACCCTAATTTTCCATGTATCTATAAATGTTATTTTACAGTTTCTACACGTTAGACTGAAATAACATCAAACTAGGTGTGTACTTGGATAAGTTTTTTCTTTGCCGTCTATGTCGAAGCTGTTGAGACTCTCATCTATTTTCCCGTGTTGCTATAATACCAGGCTTCACTACCTGTCATCCATAGCTGCTGCTAGCAATTAAAAATACGAATTTATCAAAGTATTTTATGACCATTTATTAGTTACGGCCAGTGATGCTCCTGTTGGCATTTTCAAAGAGCAGACAGGCCAATCAAAATTGATGCTTTTTAAATGTTTTAATTAGATGAAGTAATGATCTGTAGTGCAGCGTTCGGGTCGGAGCGTGTAGATGAAATCCCACGATTTTCAATCCAGTCTGCTTTTGATTCAACACTTTTTTGATATTATTTTCTTGCTGGAAAAGTTTATAATCTAAACTCCTGTTTTAAAATTTAGTATTTATATATTTATTATGAATACAATTGGATGCAGTTTACTTCCGTTTACGTTTCAGAGGATGTTTGTGTTTGTTTATGCGTTACTTATAACGATATTCACATGAGCGTGTGTGTGTGTGTGTGTGTGTGTGCTGTGCATCTGAATGTGTGTACACATGTGAAGCTTGAAGCTGCTGCGAGCTGAGGCCGTGCTAACATGCCATCTCTTGGATACAGCCCGCAGGCAGGGAGGACCTGGTTAGCATCAACACCGTTCAATAATTCATTTCACACAGGCCTTATTACACACAATTCCAGCTCACACTGCTCGCAGGAACACCGCCATTATCTGCTCCACTCACATCCATGCACTAACCAAGACATACGGGTGTCATCGCCGCTGCTGTCATGGGTTCAGACAGCTGCAGGAGATACGGGCTGCAGGGAGGAGAGAGGGAAACATCTACATCTGTTAATAAGGGAGGTTTGAAATGCTGCAGCCAATTTTCTGCTAATCCATAATAGATAACCAATAACCAATTTTCTGTGACTGGATTGGTTGGGATGGGGGTCAAGGGAGGAAGGGAATAAATTAGATCAGAGGAATGCAGGTGGAGAGATGGAGCAGAGGGACGACAATGGATGGATGGATGATAGTTTGAACATTTAAAAAGGGTTTATCTTTATCTCCAAAGTGTTTAAAGTACTTAAGCATTTGTCCTTTGAGCTACTGCTTCTACTTTTCTTCTGCAGTATCAAGGTATTGATCAGTTGTTGCAAGCTATGGTTGTGCAAGATAAATCTGAGTCTGCTTCTCTGAATAGTAGATTATTTTTATTCCAAATATCTTGTATTTTATTAGTGATTGGATGGTTGAATGACAAGTTGTTGGCGGATTTTTAAGATTTTTCACAAGCAAAAACAGATATGAATGACTCACTGACTGTTTTATTAATGTTTTTCGTGGACGCAGTCACCGTGACGTCACCCATTAGTTTGTGGACCTACAGTCTGAAACATGGTTAGCCGCCATCTTGCTTTAAATCCATTGCCATCTTAATTTTTGAACCAAGAGAGACCATACTTGGACCGGGGAGGAGCGAGGAATGGATCTCAAAGATATTGCACTTTGCATGTTTTAGTGATCTGTCAGTCTCAAGGTAGCCACGCCCAAATACACCCTTCTCTGTTTTCCTCAAAACTGGATCATTATTTACACATTAACATCATATTGTATTGAAGAAGACTTGAAACTCAGGATTTAGAGCCTAATCTTGCCAAAAGCATCTTTACCGAGGTAACAAATCAAGTGAGAAGTCGTCTCATGGATGGACTGGATTTCTTTTTTTTAAAGAAAGTTCTTCATATGTCATCTAGGTCGTTCATTGTTTAATGCAATATACATTAAATGTGTATTGGTTTGTTTCTATCATACTTTTATGTTCTGTTTTTCATCCTATGTTATATTTCTAAAGCAGACTTTTTAGCCTGCAGACACCTGATTTCAAACCTCCTCACATACCCCACAGGTGTTTGCAGTTATTTTGGCTGACTCGACCTTTTGTCAGGCCTGTGTGGGTGTTAACAGACTGCTTGACTGACATCTCTTTGACTCTCCTGTTAGTTTTATGGCACCTGTTCCTGTTCTTTAGAATCTATAAACAGTCGTTTGGGAACCACTGCAAACTCCCAGCAGAGATATCGCCAACTTCAACCGAAGACGTTTAATCTCTAACTGAGAACACCTGTGTGGGAGTGCAGGGTCTTTCAGGTATCAACAAGAACGGATGGTGTTCAGGATATCTCATTTGCGCACGGTCTTTACGGTATTGCATTTTTAATATTAAAGTTATATCCTCTCCAGGCGCACCTCAAACACCCCCGCTGCACTTGTAATGTACATGTTGACAGCGGCAGACAACAGCTTCTGCTTTGTCTATTGGCAGACGAGCAGTAAAGAGTCGCAGCGGTTGTTTTTAATAAATAACACAGACAGGGATACAAGTCTCTGGTGATTTAGAAACATGCTGGATTTATTGCTCATTCAGCCACAGAGGGAGCTGGAAAAAAGAACAGCATGTTTTTCGAAAGGTATCCACTGCAGTAGTGAGAATATCCATACATCAATAGCAGAATAAAAAAAATCCAAGGAAGTTTTGTTAATATGGCTGTCTCATTGACATGACACATCAGAGAGGGAACTTTCAGTAAAATATTTAAACTTTTCTTTTCAAACAACCTCTAATTATTGTGTTACTCGACAGGTTTTGGCATTAAACGTCCAACCAAAGTATAGTTTGAAAATCCTTTCAGATGTGTGTTACCTGCTCAGATTTGCTTGGGCTGAATAAAATGGAAACCTTTTTAAATTGCCTGACATTCTGCACGGCACAGCAATACTCTGTGAGATTACTGAATCACCTTTTTCCCCCTATAAGAAGACATTTCTGCCTCTCGCAGTTTAAAAAGTGCAAGAGTCAGTGCAACGATTTGATGTTTTCTTTCGATTAATTGTGAAGCTCTAATGGATGGACTCGTCGGGCTGGTGAGCCTCAATTCATTGTCTTATTGACCGTCTCTGTCGGGAGCTGAATGACATCTGTTAAGGGCATCTGTTCCAAGGAGAGAGGGCCATTACGTACAAATACACACATACGAACACACACTAAAGTGTATGAGGTAAGCAATAACAGCGGGCTCCCACCAATGATGCTCCAAAGTAGGATCGCCCGCGGGGAGAGAGAGGCAGGACTCGTTCTGTTCGGCTGTCTTGTGTAAATGTGGCATCCATTATGAATCAACATACAGATGTGGCCACATTTCCAATATCCTGATTTTCCTTGCTAATATAGATATAGACTCTATCAATACGCTGCTTTAGTAAATTGCCATTTTCTCCCTCCGTTCTCCACTCCCTCTTTTCTATCTCCACAGTGTAAATTGGTCATGCATAATGGATGAACAGATATAGACACAAGCAGAGCTCTTTCCATAGATACTGGAGGAGGAGTGGGATGAAGTGGGGGAAACGTGCCAGCTGTGAAACACACCCTCATTCCCACTATTGCAGATCATCATCCCATCCATGTATTTCTGGATTTTCACACTTTGACAGATAGTCACACTAGAAACATTGGCAGCAGCTGTCCTGTTTGTCACCCTTCACTCTCACCTGGTTTTCAAATGGTTAAGGATCGTAACTTTGTGTTGCACACAGACACAGTTAGGTAATGATGACTTCACCAGGACAGCTGTGAAAGCAGACATGCGACAGAGTTATCTCGTTCATTGAGAGCTACATATTTTTCTCAGGACTAAAATTGTATTGTTATTGGGAATGCTGCGTCAAAAAATAGAAATTATGAGGGAAAAAACCTGGTTTATCATGGTGTTTATTTCCTCAAAGTAGAATCAGAGGAAACATAGGGACAATAACTCTGCTCTATGTCTGCTGGATATGTAAATATCTTAATATTAAGCTAACCTGTCAGCCATAACAAATATATTAACTAGAAAAGCACGAGGAGTGCGCAGACCTCCGCTAAGGCAATAGGGTCAGTTACACAACACCAAACTACACACTTGAAGGATTATATTGAAAGCATGTATTTTAGGAGCACACTGGTATTGGAATTTCTCTAACCGTTTATAAACTAAAGGGTTTGAGTGTGACTGTGAGATTCACATCATATGATCATCTGACAGACAAGAAAAAAAGCATAAAAATAAGCATAAAAGAATGGTTATTCATCACCCACAACAAGGAGGGAAAGAAAGTTGATTCTGAGCAAAATAATTAACAAAAAGCTCTCTGCATTTCTACCAACACTGCAGTTTAAAATGCAAGGAAGTTTATTTTTTATTCACAGAAAAGAGATATTGAAATCGCAGACATTATTGATAATTTCTGAATCCCCTGATAGCTGGAGTACCTCAGTGAACGTTTAGAGGAGAGGGAGCAGACAGCAGTTTAGAGTCCTGCTGCAGCAACCGGTGGATGTGATGTGAAGCAACAGGTGCTCATGTTTTCCTGTCCGTGTTTGATGATGCGTTCGCATGAGGCTTTAAAATTGTAGTGTCTTCTGCTGAGGATTATTCAGCTCAATCTGCTGTATTATCAGCCGAGCGGAAATGACTTACGGGCATCCCTATGTGTGTGTGTGTGTGTGTGCTGGTGCAGCAGGATAAGGTGCACATCAAAAGCAGTGGAGAGGAGAGATAATGAAACACACCAACGAGGAGCGGCTCAAAAGGACGGCGGTATGGATGATTCCTATCGTAGGTCATTTGACAACATTATAAGTATTTAGAGAAAATGTTTCCCTGGATCCCTTTGATATCTGCAGGCTCAAGGAAATACCAAAACACACGCAGGAAGAATTGATTTAGTTTCTTATTGGAGAAGAGATGAAAGAAAAGGCTGCTGATTAACACACGGTGACACCGATTCAGCCTTGTTGTTGTTGTTAGCAGCTCTTCATAATGTTTATTTATTTATTTCATATGTAGCCACAAGATAAGTCAATGTCATTATTGCTCTCTACGCCCATATAGAGTGCATTATAAAAATGCTTATACCACAAAAACAGGACTGTATATTGGTGTGTCATGTGCATACTTCACACTCTGTGCACAGTGACCTTTTGAGTCTGGGGACCTAATGACACTTTCGCTACCCCTCCTGTGTTATAATCATCCCATCTTATATATAAATCACATTTTCAGGATTCCCTTAGCTTAATGCAGGTGGTGTCTCTGCAGAAATTGTGTGCTTTGTATGTTTGTAGGCTGCATGTTAGCTAACATTTACATTTTGTGATGATATGCCCAGGGTTTGATGACTTAACCATTCATAAATTATCTTGTTATTGTTATGGACATTTCTATACATTCTCACAGGCACAATACTCTTCAATTTACAAGTAACTCTAATTATTTGGGTTTACCAGGAAATGACAGCTCGCCTCTAAAGTCGATCTGTTGTATTCTTCTGTGCAGACAGAAAGGCTTGTGCATTCTTGGTTCATGCATATTCAAAGATCAATCCAAAGTATGCATAGGTTTAGGAGCCATATTTGGTGAGATTTGTTGACTGTTAATGTCAATTCTCCTGGTGAGTCACTTTGTAAAACAATTTGCATCTAAAAACACAAACCCTTTCCCTTTTGTGCATCAGCAGTTTCCACAATAGTTATGATAACTTGAACAAATACATCTGG
>CAFUXE010000734.1:1010608-1024622 GCA_903364295.1 Serranus cabrilla
TTCAGCCTTGTTGTTGTTGTTAGCAGCTCTTCATAATGTTTATTTATTTATTTTATATGTAGCCACAAGATAAGTCAATGTCATTATTGCTCTCTACGCCCATACAGAGTGCATTATAAAAATGCTTATACCACAAAAACAGGACTGTATATTGGTGTGTCATGTGCATACTTCACACTCTGTGCACAGTGACCTTTTGAGTCTGGGGACCTAATGACACTATCGCTACCCCTCCTGTGCTATAATCATCCAATCTTATAGATAAATCACATTTTCAGATTCCCTTAGCTTAATGCAGGTGGTGTCTCTGCAGAAATTATGTGCTATGTATGTTTGTAGGCTGCATGTTAGCTAACATTTAGTGATGATATGCCCAGGGTTTGATGACTTAGCCATTCATAAATTATCTTGTTATTGTTATGGACATTTCTATACATTGTCACAGGCACAATACTCTTCAATTTACAACTAACTCCAATTATTTGGGTTTACCAGGAAATGACAGCTAGCCTCCGAGGTCGATCTGTTGCATTTGTCTGTGCAGACAGAAAGGCTCCTGCATTCTTGGTTCATGCATATTCAAAGATCAATCCAAAGTATGCATATGTTTAGGAGCCATATTTGGTGAGATTTGTTGACTGTTAATGTCAATTCTCCCCGTGAGTCACTTTATAAAACAATTTGCATCTAAAAACACAAAACCTTTCCCTTTTGTGCATCAGCAGTTTCCACAATAGTTATGATAACTTGAACAAATACATCTGGAGGGAGTTTGGTATCTATTCTGTCAATAGTCAAAAAATGTTGCTTTATTTCGCCTAAATAAAATAAACAGTCCATGGTTAGGCGTTAAAAAGATGGTTTAAAAAGTCAATTAAATGCACATAAATGCTGGAATTTCAGGTGTGAAAGGACATCATGAAAAGTTGTTTTGGAAAGCTCTGACTAATAACTTTGTTATGGACTTTCCCAGCCACAGCAAAGTTATGGGATATATTTGACTAATGAAATCCCCACTTACTCTTCCCTCTCCTCATTATGTCTTGGGTGGATCTGTGCTCGGCAGAGATTGTTTGTCTGGCTGAGTGATGGCAGGCAGACGGACGTCCTGCACATATTACTGACATCCACACATGAATGACACTGTGTCATGTAGGACAGCAGGCAGAGCAGCTGTGTCACCCGCTGCCACTCACACAGCAGCACCCTGATGTATTCTAAACACAGGCAGGGAGGGAGTGTGTGTGGTAGACAGAGGGAGTGTTTCCCCTGCATTTGTCAGTGTGTTTGTTTGTGTGTGTGTGTGAATTTGCATTAGTAAGCAGGAGACTGTGGCTGTCAGTGTGTGTGCACATATGTGTGTTTTTCTTGTGTGCATGTGTGTGTTTGGTGTCATTTGCATGCAGGTCATGATGACCCTCTCCTCTCCTCTGAGATTCTGATTAATTCAAAGACCTGCGAGTGCACACACACACACACACACACACACGCACAGCAGTCTTTACACAGGCCATCACATTCTAATCACTCCACCCTGCCCCTTCAATCTCTCTCTCCTCATCTTTCTTTTTTACTCAGCCCGTCTCCACCTCCTCTCTCCCCACACGTCTTCCCTCCTTCTCCTTTTACTCTCCTCCTTTCCTCTCCTTTTCACCCCCAGTTCTCTCCCTCTCCCTCCTGTCTGTCTCTCTCTTGTCTAATTGTGGTAAACACAGTGCAGGTTGTTAGGGACACCTCAGGATGTAGACACCTCATTGTGACACCCGCCATTATGTCCCCATTATTGCGACTCCCTCTCTTTCCCTGTGTAAGATGAAACCCTGTTGACCTCGTTATGTCCTCATTACGATGACCCTCGCGCAATGACATAATGACGTCTGCTCATTAATACCTTGTTTAAACTCAGGTTATATTGACATAGTTCCTGCCTTCATTATTGCCTATTTTTCTTGCGTGTGACCCTGATACTGACTGACGGAGCTGATGGACAGCGGCTGACCAGTCAGAGCGAGTGGCTCATATCAAGTGTAGAGGTTTGATCCTTATAATATCCATCTATCAGAGAGTGTCCTTGACAGGGCACCTGGACTAGACCAAAGTCGAGCAGCAACCTGCAGGAAAGGAAATAAACAAACATGAAATATACATGGGAAAAACAATGTTTAACCAAAGTTTTCAACTATAAAAAGACATTGTTGTTACAACTGTGAATAGGGATGCTTAAAATATACATTAAACTTTTAAAACCCACTTGCCTGGATAGATTTAGGGGTAGTGAAGGGTTAGGATTGGACCAAAACAAATGTGGAGCCAAAGCTTATAACACAAGAACTGTAATGTAATTAAACATGTAAGAGGCTTAATTAAAAAGGTAAAATCTCTCTAATTTTCTGCAATTTAACTTGTTTAGTATTTGTCTATCATCTAGAATCTGAATCACAACCGAAACAACATCTTTGTGATACATTCTTACTGAAATACCAATACATGAGTTTACGTTTTCCATTTTAAGAATAATTTATGTACAAAATTAATTTTGAATCGATATTGTATTAAAAGTACAAAAACAGAGAGTATGGGTGCCTGTATCTTTTCTCTGCATATTTACCGAACTACTGCTGTTTTTCATCATTGCCATTTTTTTTCCCAGTTTAAAACAAGCTGAAACTGGAAAAGTTGCACCAATTATCCGCTGTGTGAGATTGGTCCAAATGACTTAATCAGATGAAATTCTTAAGGATCAAACCAACAATGATGGCACTTAATAATCAGTCATGCTATGAAATAATGAATTTTACTTTGTGTTATGAGGAAGTAAGTACAATGGCTCAAATTGCTGTACTTTAAAAATTTGATTAGAGGAGGATGAGATAATTTGCATTATCTGCTCTTCTGCAGAGTTTTCTTTATTAATCACAATAGGTGCAAAACTCCACAAACTGCTCTACAAGGCTACAATGCAGAGCAGTATCTCTTCAATAAAGGCTGTGTTTGGGAAACTTAACAATCCATATTTGTCGTGTGTATAGTTCCTATGAAATGCCCATTATGTCCTTCATGTGATGCATTTTTTCTTCTGCAGTTCAGGGCCACAAACAGCCTGAAATGACCTCAGCGATCACCAGCACAACACTGCATGTACTTATCTTAAATGTAGAATTCCTTGCTGGACTTTGTGGACATTTTAACTCGTCAAACTATAAAAATCATAACCTGACGCACCAGATGGTTTGTTACACAGAACCATCTGAGAAGCCGCCATTCACAAGAAAAGGACAGACACTTATAATATAATTATAAAATATTTGGCAAGTCATTCAGTGAACCATCTTTCACTTTCTATAATTAAAGGAGCATCTTTTTCTTTTCTTCTTTCAATGAAGAATCTCTTCCTCCTCATATAAGTGATGCTACTAAAGCATCTGTACTTACCCGCCATTGTTGTTTTGAATTACCCGTCTCCCATCACTCCCAGTAACACCTGCACGGCTCAAAGCCTGAAAAAGTAGATTTTCCGGTGTTTTTTTTCCAATCCAGCTGCATTATAAGGTAAATAAAGTCCATGCTGTGTCTGATAACTGATAGCTTTGTTCCATTTAGATGCTAACCCTACCTTTCTAAGAAGTCAATGTGATAGAAGTTTTCTAAAAAGCCAAAATTATACCTGTGTTTGTCAAGTCAATGGCCTGTTATTGCCAAGATGCTCCAATCAATGGGCCAGCCCCTATTCTATACAATACGACAGTGACAGTGTTTGCTATAACACAGCATTTACAGAGTGAGATAATAACATAATCCCAGTAGTTACCTTGCTGCTCTCATTCTTATCATTTTCTCTGTATTGTGATCCAATGATCAGCGCAGAGACTGGCTGAAACTCTTTTCTCACCTTATAAATCCTATTATGTACGGAATGCTTCAAACAGTGACAAAATCACACATATACCAAAGCAGGCGGTGTAGAAATGACCCTGGTGGATTCATAAGCCCATAATGAGCTCCTACAGAAACTCTGTGCCTGTGAAATGGGGCAGAATTATAGAGGATTAACCACAAAGTAACCCTATTCACTTCTATTGTCATAACATCTGTCTCCTCTCCTCCTTTGTCCTGCTTTAATTTCCTCTCCTTCTCACCCACTCCGTCCCTCTCCCCTTTTGATGATGAATTTATAACCCTGTCATCTTCGCCTCTCTCTGGTCTTCCCCTCGCTGCTGTGTCTTCTCTTCATCTGTCTCCTCCCCCCTATTCTTCTGTGCTCATAATGTCTTTGATAAAGCCTGTCAGATTAATTAATGTGATTAACTGTCCATGTCCTCGCTGATAACAGACCTTCAGGATCCAGCTAAAGGACGTTAGTGTGTCTGGGTGGGTGATTGACTGACTGGAGAAGGTGACAGGGTTAACTCGCTGCCTGTCTCATTCTTTTAGGTGCTAGTTTGAGAGGATCATGAGTTCTTTGATCTGGTTTTCACTGTCGAGATAAGCTGGTGCAAATAATGAGTCTGTGGGGACAAATGTAGCAGAGTCAGAGAAAGAATGAAAGCATGATGTGTTACAATTTCTCAGAAAGTGTACGACTGATGTAACAGCTGTCAATTCTTGGGAGAATACTGCGTTATTAAATATGAACTAAACACACTGAAAAATGTGTATTTGCTGATCTTCAGTGGTTTAACTTACAGGTGTACTGGAGGACATTGTGACACCTCTAACAGGTGTTTACAGGTTCAACACGAAGCAGTGATGACTTAAAAGTTACAGAAATGTTACTTTTTTTCCTCAACTGGTCTTCTTAATGAGGACATTATATATTCATTTTAGAAAAAGAAAGAAAAGAACCGACTCCAAGGCACATTTTAGGCACAAAAACTCTTTGAATCTACAATTAGAAATGCTTAAAAAAAAAAACATTTTGTCAAATTTAGAATGTGCAAAATGTAATTTCAAACTAAATCACAAACAAAAAAACATTATTGCTTCTCTTATGGATGAAGTTCATCACAAAAATGCTGTAGTTTCAGCTTTGGTGAAGAAATAATAATAATGAGAAAAAGAAGAAGAAGACATATTTTAAGATTTGATTTAAAAGTTTCCACATATTTAAAATCCTGTAAAGTTTAAGAGTTGGAAGAAGTTACATAAGTACTAACAGGAACTCAAGTGGAAAATGACTTCTACAAACTGAAAGAAGGTGAAGTGTCGGTTAAAAAGTACGAAATAGCGGAGGAGCTGTTTATAAGCAGTGAAAGAAGTTTAAAAGTGTAAGTTAAGGTTGCAGCACTGAAAGTATAAGCAGTGAAAGGAAGTGTCTATTAAAGTGTAAGTGCTGAAATTAAATAGTGGTCCAACACTGAAAACAGGTACAGAGCAAAGAAATTGATGACATAAAGATCAAGATACCGTACAGAAAAACAATGTATAGAGAAAGTGTAAGGAAAATGAAAGCATGCATGTGTGCCCGTGCTGTATGAAAAAGAACAGGAGCAGGACTAGAGAAGGATAAAGAAGTGACAGGGAACAATGTGCAGGAGCACCTGTCTGCAGCAGGTGAGCGTGTGGCTGACAGCCTTCACACAGAGGTGCTGCTCTGCATATTCATCCAGCAGGATGGAGGCTTCCTTGCAGAAAGGATCTGATATGAAGAGATCACCTTTTGTCTGTTTCCCCGTTAACCCTCTGCTCTGCCTTTGGCTAACTCAGGCTGCAGACGGGTTCATTTGTATGGCTTCACTCAGCACCAGGAGTCGTGTTAGTCTCACATTTGCAGATTTCTTCACAGGCCCCAAGGCTGCAGGGTGCATTCACCCCGGGCCGACTCCCAGGCTGGCGTGCAGATAACCAGAGGCTAGGAATAAAAAGCGTGGTCGGGTTAAATCCAGCTCTCCAGTGTAGAGCTCTCATGTTCATTGTCTATACATGACAGGTGAGTGTGTGGGCAGCAGACGGAGGGGATGGCTGAGTGTGTGGCAGACTGGCAGGCAGACAGAGCTGCTGCTGATTGTCGACAGCGGGGTTTCAGTGTGTAGGGCGCTCCTCTTCAGCGTGGGAATCCATAGGTTGGATGCAAATCTGTAACAGTCAAGCGTGGGGGCAACTGGCAGGCGGACAGGCTGAGCAGTGAAACAAATATGCAGGAAACCAGAGAGCTCAAACACTTACTACTGTACTGTACTTCAGTAGGTACATGTTCTTCCATTTTATGTGACTTTATACTTCTACTCCACTACATTTTAGAGGCAAATGTTGTACTTCTTACTCCACTTTATTTAGCTGCCAGCTTTAGTTACTTTTCAGGTCGAGATTTAACATAAAAAAACATTAGGTAGTAAGACCTGCAGCCCTTAAATCATGAAGTATTTGTTCCATGGAAAATCCATTTTGCACCAGAATTTATGCAGGAAATTGGGATATTTTTGTCACATCTCAATCACAAAAACAATTTTAGCTGCACCAATTCTTGCTTGTGTTATTTTGTGTTTTGGTGCTCTGTCCTGCTTTGTCATTAGTTCACAGGATCCAACAGCAGGAAGCACAATTTGAGTTTCAGTCGAGGTTAATAATATTTATTCACTTTTGGGATAAAGCTCGACAGACAACGAGGAATCACAATAGTCAGAATTCAGGTGAAAGCCGGTGATTTAAAAGTACAAAATATCCTTCTGGCAAAAATGTATCCAATCAGAATAGTGTTTCACCCATCTTACAAATCACTATTTGGTGCAAATAAAAAGTCAGAGAAGAATCATAAAAATGCACATAAACACAGTGAAGCCGACCCTGCAGGAGCAAAATTGGTGCAATCATCTCTCTCCTGCTATAAAACAGCCTCCTCTCTCTCTCACCTGGCACTTCTGTTGCATTCAGCATTTACACTGTATTGTGCCTCAAGTGTTCTAATTGGAAAATAGCAACCGACTTGATTTACATAAGTGGTCTTAATAAATCACGCACTGAAATGGGGTAAGCTGCTTGTTAAGTTCCACACACTGGTGTAATTAACATGCCTCTTAAACACAGTCCTTAGTGATTTGCTGATGGTTGGAACCTGGTTTCCACTGTTGTGTGCTCATTTACAGAAAAAAAAAGCTTGTGTCTTTGTGTGTGTTTATGTGTGTGTGTGTGTGTTCAGCTGACCTCAAAAACCAGGTTTTATTTTCGAGCGCCTCAACTTTGATGGATGGAATAGATGCTGAGGACGGGTGATGCCTAAAAGCAGCTTTTCAGTGCAGGATGTTCATATATAACATGTGTGTGTGTGTGTGTGTGTGTGTGACAGTCTGCAGTGGTGTGCTGCATCTTAAACACAGCTACTCCTTCTCATAAAGGCTGCATTCACCCAGGAGGGAACAACACAGTTTACTCACCAAAACTGCATGACCCAGAATTAATATTTTATTCCTGCATATGCACTTCATATCTCCTACATTACATACAGCTCAATTTTAATGTGATGAAAAATTAAATAGATGAGTTTAACCCTCTAAATCTCAAGCTGTTTACATTTTACTCACTGTGGCCTTTCACTGCAATATAGTTTAATTTCCCTGATGATTTTTTAAAATTTTGATTAAAAATGAATCTACTTATACAACATTTTTCCAAGTGGCCACAAGTGTCATGAATACTGGAAAAAGTTGGGCCTCCACATGCTATACATATTGAATTTGGGGAATTTTAGAGCCTCTACTTAACTCTCTCCTGTCCTCTCCTCTCAGCTCTGTGTAAACAGATGTTCAGTGAATATTTGTGACATCTCAGCAGAATCAATTCACATGTTTTTAACAGGATCTAGTTATTCTAAACTGTTTATTTTGGCGACGTTTTAAGCAAAACGTGTAGATTAAAGTGATTTTAACAGAAATATGATCATTTTAAGCTTCTTTTTTGTTACTTTTTATAACAGAAACTTTCATAACCTAACTGTCAATAATAATGCCTGTTATTACAGTTTCTTTCTGTGATAAATGATGTATTTTTGGCGATCTTTTCAAGAAAACGTACTTTTTAGGGTTCAGAGTTGAAACCAAAGACCCATTTTAGAAACACAACATGGGACAAATAATAAGTATCAAGCCGGGATGAAACAAATATCTGTTCCTGTTCTTCCCCAGATATATTGGAATCAGGTAGATCCCTGATAAATAGACATATCACCTTTATAAAGCCATGGTATTTTAGTGTCTGTCAGCTTAGTCGTCAAAAATAGATAAATGCATCTTGAATAATGCATCTTTTGGATGAAAAAAAAACAGGAGATGATCACCACTGGATGAGAATCTGTGAGTCGTTCAGATTCCTGGAGACCACCAGCATCAACAGCTGCTCCGGGTGTTCGATAGAAACAGCTGGACGACAGAGATCTCTGTCCTGAGGGAACCGAACACGCACAACGTCTTAATCCTAATTTTACAGATCACTAGTTGAAAGTGTTTAAAATCCTCCCAGTAGAAAGTGTTGGATTACATTTCAAAACCCGATTCAGATTCTTCCTCCATCAAAATACACTCATGTAATTAATAAAGTAGTACAACTGTAAAATACATGTCGTTGGGATTAAAATAGCACAGGGAACTACTTTCTGACTTTCTACTTTTTTACATGTTTTAACTTAAATCCACTGCAAAAGATAACTGTTGAAACTCTGCAATGCAAACCGCCACAGTTCACACGGTTCAGCGTTGACAAGACTTTACTTCAGTCGAGCAGCGGCACCCTAGACACCTGAATTGCTGTTTCTTTCTCCACTGGGAAGCTGCATACACCTCTGCTCTTCTGTTGCCTTTAACCAAAGTCTACAAAGACCCTGAAAGCCTTTTAACAAGTGAATAAAGGCAGAAAGTCTAACGTCTGTTTTTTAAAGTTGAATGTGGGAGCGGTGTCAGTCAGTCGGTACCGTGCGACTTGTTCAGAAAGAGCAAGGGAGCGTGGGTGACATCTCTCTCTGTCACACTCTTTCACTCTCACTCATTCTCTGTGTCAATTTCCCCTCCTCTCTCAATCTATTTCTCTTTCTCTGACTAAACCAGGGTGTGATGGCTTTGTGACAGCTTCACAAAAAAGGCTCATTTTGAAGTTGAAATGTGGGGTGCTTGTCAAGGGGGGCAGAGTGGGGGGTCTTTGTGCAGAATGAGTCAATGTGTGAGTCTCTGCATGTACATTTGCGTGTGTGTGTGAGTGTGTAAATGCGCCATGCATGCTAAGAGTGACAGGTGGTGGGCCGAGGGAGGAGGAGAGGAAGCAAAGTTAAAAATGGCGTGACTGATGGCTTGATTGCCAAGGCTGATTTAGACGATAGAAGATATAAAAAGGGTATATAATCTTAACTTTCTCTTCTCGACAACTTTTGTCTTTGACTATTTTCGGAGTTGCAGAATTACTCAGTCAGTCAGGAAGCTTTTGACAGAGAATCAAATAACTGCAGGAAGCAAGCGCAGATTCTATTGTGATGAGTGCATAATAGCCAAAAGCCTTCAGAGAATAAGGCATTTTCATTCTGGTGTGCTCAAATGTGGAGACTATTTCCAAATTATATTCAGACAAAGGCCACAATATTATTATTATTTAAAACTTCTTGACTGGTACAAAAGGTAGCACATGTTTACTTTCCCAACATTTAGGAAAATCTAATCCTTGCCTTTTATTGTAGGAAGTTAATAAAATTAACTACAATTTGTCAAAAAAAAATGTTTACGATGCTACACCTCTAGATTGCTTCACTTTCACACACTTAACACCAGTTGATGCCAGTATAGCAGAACCACTCAATGCTGCCTCCAAGTGCCCAACTGTGATCAACTATCAGTTCATATTGATGGACACATTGCGCACTTTTTGGACCTGAAATCCAAGTATACACACTCAAAATCAAAAAGATCTCCAACCGAAAAGACAAAATAGACTGTTTGTCGAATCTTCTCAGTCCATAAATATGGAGAAGTTAGATATTTTAGCTCAAGGCTACTCAGAGCTTTGCAGTCTGTCACACTAACATGTAAATACACACACCTGGAAGAATATCTCTGCACAAACACTTTGAGTCACAGAATCCTCCAATATGAACATGACAAAGAAAATCTTACATGTATATAAAGGGCTGTAAAACAGCCACAAATATGAGCAAGCTGTGTAGTTTATAAAAAGCAACATTTTACTCAACGTACATTGTCATCAGGCTTCATTCGGCCGGAGCATGTTGAGTCATCAGAGGGATTAAAGCGAGAGCTGATGTAATTGAGTTGTTATTATTAAATACTCACACAATGCAATGAGTGTTTTCTGTTTAAAAAAAAAAATGTACCCACAAGCATGTAAATCAGCCATCAGTTATCTTTCAAATTCAAACTGATGCATTTATTCTTAAGATCTGAGGCTGCAGTGCAGGGACACTGCTGGGGATTAAGCGCCTTGCTCAAGGGCACTCATCCATCCAGCCAGCCATCCATCCCTCCACGCAGCCTGCCAGCCACAGAGCCAAGGAGTCCTTGAACCAGCTGGCCAACTAGTCATCCCTCTATCCCCTCTATCCCTCCATCCATTTTGGCCATGGCTCCGAAAAGTAATTGAACTGCTCATGTAAGAGGCCTAAATGGCAAACGCATACACACACATACACACTCCCTCTGTTTTGCTCTTTTTCATTGTCTCTCTTTGTTTCATCCTCGCTCTATATTTTTCTTTCCCCTGCTCTGTCGGAGCCAGCAGTTAGGATCTGTTGTACAGTCTTGGACTAAGAACCTTCCCCTCGTTCCAACGAGAAAATGTGTTAGTGTCCTTCTCAATACGAGGAGGTTTTCTGTGTGTGTGTGTGTGTGTTGCAGAAACAGATGTAATATCACAGAGAACATCTGTCTCTAGTGTGTTGAAGGGGGAAAAAGGATATGCAAAGCTCCGCACTTGGCGGGTTATGATGTGTGCATGTGTCTGCGCGTGTGTATTTGTGTGTATGACTGTTTCCGGGAGATGAGCTTTTATTGCTTCATAAATCTGCCTGTGGGAGCCGGTGGAGGACAGTGAGTGTGAGTATATGTCTGCGTGTGTATCCATACATGTTGAAGACGGCTATAGGTCACAGATAAATGTCGGAATTAACATTATCTGTATTTAATGAGGGTCACCTGCAAAAAAATAATTAAATCACGTCAAGAAATGTATTTGTTTGATTAAAATAAATGCCATGAAAACAAGTCATTTTACTTTCAGTTTTAATATTTGATTATTTCACAGTACAGGGTTTGCCTAGACACCTTTTTTTTCGTTCCATGACTTGAAATGTATCTAACATTGCTTGTTCTGTAGCTGACAGAAGGCTTTTAAATAACTGGCCTTGATATCAAGTTGTCAGCCGGCAGAATGTGAGACGACTGCTGCCTGCAAGTTGAGTTCACAAGCTGTTAAACTCGTCTACGAAGTTACATTTTCTTAGTAATTACTTTTGCTGTACAGTTTATATGACTTTCTGTTTTTAGCAACAGTGTTCTCACGACTTAATGCACTTATGCACCAAGCAGAATGTGTATCCAGCTTTCCAAATTAAATATATATCCAAAGCAACACAAAAAACACATGACAAAGAAGAGGTTGAGCTGCTTCCCAGCATTGGACGCTTATCACAGTCAGTAGATGATTGACAGGTGCTCTCCATCCTGAAACAGGAAACCAACACACAATAGAATATTTTCCCAAATGTATTCCAACCATTGCAGGAATAGTAATTAATTTCTCTTCACACAGACATTACTGAAACCATGCAAACATTCCCCGGACACACCTGATTGGATGGAGGCCTTCACTTGTTGGCTGCCTGCTCCAGGAATTCAAACTGGGCCGACGGAGCGGCTAGTTTGGAAAATTGTTTAATTTTATGAAAATAGCTGATTCTGTCTACATTTAAGAATGATAACAGTCAGTTTAAATGTTGTTTGGCAGTTTTCAGAGGCACTGAGTCAAACTGGACGCCCTAATTTGCATAAAGCAGCTGAGACCAAAACTTTATGCAAGTGAGGAACTGGCCGACTTGACTCCCTGTCTCCACAGCACAGCGCTACCACAATGCATTAAACAGCTTATTGTATAAACCATAAATAGGAAGCATGGAAGTGTCAGATCCTGTGGACACGTATCAATCAGGCAAAGGGATGTTTTAAAGCAAATTGCCTCAAAAGCATTGACTTCTGGACAGAGAATCAATGTTTAAGCAACATATCTTAATATCCTGTGATGAAAAATGTAATGTTCCAACACACTCTTAGAGCACTTCCAGTTTCAGTGATGCATTCATGAGCTGGATTTGAAGCAGACGACAAAAGTAAATTGATCATAAGTTTAGTATCATCATGTTGGACATCACTCTTTTCTGTTTTGTTATTTTTATTAACACACTGTGACCTGATGAATCCTTCACGGTCTGGACTGAAATCTTGTGAACTTTAAACAGAACAACCTGATTCTGTTCCAGCTATTGTTGGCTGTGTCTCTCTTAATGCTCTATAATTATAAAACAAGCGGTGAAAGGTTGTTTTTAAATGCCATTTACTGAAGCCATTGTGTAGAATGCTGCATACACAACATATGTGCTACTGTCACATTCAAACATTTTGAAAAAGGTTACAGCTGATAATACGATGTGAGCGAGCTTTTGATGAAAAGCGACATGAAACGTTTAAGCATCGCGTATGATTTCAAAGATGGGTTGCCAATCTAAATATAGCTGTTTAACCTAATTCCTGGAATTGATTTTTGAAGACGTGTTTTTTCATCTGACAGCTGTAATATGGATGTTGGTGATTTAAGTACATGAGTTTATGGGGTGATTTTCAAGCCTTTTTATTCATGTCCATTTAGTGTAATTGGTATCATGCTGTGCTGCTTTTGAACAATGTTTTCCTGGCGGTTTCTTTTGTACCTAAGGGTTTCCCTGTTGAGACGCCTGTGGTAGCCAAGAGGATAAAGAAGTATGCTTTGCACGACGAGGTTGCAGGTCTGAACTGTAGACTGGCTAAAAAGATCCTCCTGAAAGGAATCTCCTCCACCTAAAAGCTCTTCTTTCTGCAGTGGAGCTGCTCAGTGCACACAGTAGTAGACTGTGAAAATAACGAATGGTAAAAGTGTGATTTTCTGTGAATTCAAAGTATTATATTTCACAAAAAGCAGCATTCCTCCCTGGAGAAAGTGATAAAATGACAGCGTGACACCAAAATCCTCCACAGAAACAAATTCTTTGAAACAACATTTGCAGCTTGTGCCTCTAAAATTCTTCTTCGAAAGCTAAAGTCATGAAATTCTGTAAGAAGTCGACGCTCTCCTGGTGCAGTGGTTGTCACTCACTTGCTCTCACTGTCTCACGTCCCCCTCTCCATTTAATTTTTCTTGTCACTTTTTAGAATACATGATCTAATAAAACAGACACCACAATATAATATTAATCTCACCAAGTCTTTCATATTACTTCTAAGAGTATGAAAAACCTTTGATGCAGTATAAATTTCCATCCCACACTCGCTGCAATTTCAAACATTATGCCACTTTAAATAGCTCCATACATCTGCACACCCTGCAATTTTCTGTATTTTCACAGGTAATTAAAACAGCCAGAACTAATGTCCTGAGACTCAGTGCAGTAATCTATGTTTACATGTGTTAATGTGCATGTTTGCACACTTAGGAGCACTCTCCTATCTTTTAATATTGGACTTCATAATTCCCTTCAGGTGTATTTTCTATCCCCATTTGCAGCGACAGATGCATGCCCGCTGTGATTAAAGCCCCGTCTCTGCAGGGTGATTATCGGCCTCACTGTATCGTTTACTTATAGACTCACAGGATGCACATCTTTAGGGATTTCTTTCAGAAACAAAGAGCTTCTCCCTACACAATTGTAAGTCTTGGCTCTACCCTCCATGGTGCACAGCACTTGCTTTTATGTGCCTCCATTCCTGCCTAAGGGAGGATTTCTGCCTCTGTGCTTCAGACCTCTTTATAACCAGCTCAACCTTAAAGACGCCAGCAGTGATGG